>OY744477.1:60547628-60695128 GCA_963556175.1 Tipula confusa | reverse complement strand
TGTTAAAGTGTCGTTAGATTTCAAATTTCAAATTTCAAATCAGATTTCAGATTTCAGATTTCAGATTTCAGATTTCAGATTTCAGATTTCAGATTTCAGATTTCAGATTTCAGATTTCAGATTTCAGATTTCAGATTTCAGATTTCAGATTTCAGATTTCAGATTTCAGATTTCAGATTTCAGATTTCAGATTTCAGATTTCAGATTTCAGATTTCAGATTTCAGATTTCAGATTTCAGATTTCAGATTTCAGATTTCAGATTTCAGATTTCAGATTTCAGATTTCAGATTTCAGATTTCAGATTTCAGATTTCAGATTTCAGATTTCAGATTTCAGATTTCAGATTTCAGATTTCAGATTTCAGATTTCAGATTTCAGATTTCAGATTTCAGATTTCAGATTTCAGATTTCAGATTTCAGATTTCAGATTTCAGATTTCAGATTTCAGATTTCAGATTTCAGATTTCAGATTTCAGATTTCAGATTTCAGATTTCAGATTTCAGATTTCAGATTTCAGATTTCAGATTTCAGATTTCAGATTTCAGATTTCAGATTTCAGATTTCAGATTTCAGATTTCAGATTTCAGATTTCAGATTTCAGATTTCAGATTTCAGATTTCAGATTTCAGATTTCAGATTTCAGATTTCAGATTTCAGATTTCAGATTTCAGATTTCAGATTTTAGATTTCAGATTTCAGATTTCAGATTTCAGATTTCAGATTTCAGATTTCAGATTTCAGATTTCAGATTTCAGATTTCAGATTTCAGATTTCAGATTTCAGATTTCAGATTTCAGATTTCAGATTTCAGATTTCAGATTTCAGATTTCAGATTTCAGATTTCAGATTTCAGATTTCAGATTTCAGATTTCAGATTTCAGATTTCAGATTTCAGATTTCAGATTTCAGATTTCAGATTTCAGATTTCAGATTTCAGATTTCAGATTTCAGATTTCAGATTTCAGATTTCAGATTTCAGATTTCAGATTTCAGATTTCAGATTTCAGATTTCAGATTTCAGATTTCAGATTTCAGATTTCAGATTTCAGATTTCAGATTTCAGATTTCAGATTTCAGATTTCAGATTTCAGATTTCAGATTTCAGATTTCAGATTTCAGATTTCAGATTTCAGATTTCAGATTTCAGATTTCAGATTTCAGATTTCAGATTGCAGATTTCAGATTTCAGATTTCAGATTTCAGATTTCAGATTTCAGATTTCAGATTTCAGATTTCAGATTTCAGATTTCAGATTTCAGATTTCAGATTTCAGATTTCAGATTTCAGATTTCAGATTTCAGATTTCAGATTTCAGATTTCAGATTTCAGATTTCAGATTTCAGATTTCAGATTTCAGATTTCAGATTTCAGATTTCAGATTTCAGATTTCAGATTTCAGATTTCAGATTTCAGATTTCAGATTTCAGATTTCAGATTTCAGATTTCAGATTTCAGATTTCAGATTTCAGATTTCAGATTTCAGATTTCAGATTTCAGATTTCAGATTTCAGATTTCAGATTTCAGATTTCAGATTTCAGATTTAAGATTTCAGATTTCAGATTTCAGATTTCAGATTTCAGATTTCAGATTTCAGATTTCAGATTTCAGATTTCAGATTTCAGATTTCAGATTTCAGATTTCAGATTTCAGATTTCAGATTTCAGATTTCAGATTTCAGATTTCAGATTTCAGATTTCAGATTTCAGATTTCAGATTTCAGATTTCAGATTTCAGATTTCAGATTTCAGATTTCCGATTTCAGATTTCAGATTTCAGATTTCAGATTTCAGATTTCAGATTTCAGATTTCAGATTTCAGATTTCAGATTTCAGATTTCAGATTTCAGATTTCAGATTTCAGATTTCAGATTTCAGATTTCAGATTTCAGATTTCAGATTTCAGATTTCAGATTTCAGATTTCAGATTTCAGATTTCCGATTTCAGATTTCAGATTTCAGATTTCAGATTTCAGATTTCAGATTTCAGATTTCAGATTTCAGATTTCAGATTTCAGATTTCAGATTTCAGATTTCAGATTTCAGATTTCAGATTTCAGATTTCAGATTTCAGATTTCAGATTTCAGATTTCAGATTTCAGATTTCAGATTTCAATTCAAATTGGCCGATTGGGGCAATATGAAACATTGAATGATTCTGGCGAGTTGGTCACAGTTTAATATTAGTATATTCATCTCAAAACATTAAGCATTTTAGCCCTGTGAAGATCGTAGGAGATAGGATATTTTTAATGCTCTAATTTTATGGAACTTAAAACAAAATTTCTTTTAAAAACAATTTTTTTTTTACTTTATATCTCATGCATAAATGATTATAAAAACTGGGATGGGATGGAATTGTATTGCCTGATGAAAATTTTAGTTTTTTCTGGGATGAAAAACTGGGATAACTTCACATGCTTAGACAATGTAGCTAATATTGTTGATGACGTGTTTACTTTAGCACTGCTCATAGTTTGCCACTACCTTTGTATCCCTTTAAATCCCAAATTTAAGATTTTGACTCTATTTAAATGGATGTAGTAATTGCCCAATAAAGTCTGGTGTCAGACTTTTTAATTGTAGACTTTTTAAAAATAAAACAAATTTTATTCTATTTTTAGTTGCTTGATTTTTAGTAAATTTACCGTCCAAGTAGGTGTAAAGTTCATGTAGATCCCTTACTGTCAACAGGTTTACTGTCATCATTTTGCTCAGTTGAAAAATGTTCAACATGTTAAACTACTAACTCATCAGGATTGACATTTCTTGGGCTGTTCCATGCATTGTTTGTGTTAGGTTTTTCTTCTCGATTAATTATTGATTATATTATTATTTTCCATACTTATTTTTTCTTCTTAGACTAAATTATAGAAAATATATTTATAATATGCAAATTTTATACAACCAATTAATTTTATGTATTTTGCTGTTGTACAAATGATAAAATAAAAATAAAAAAGCTTTACATATAGATTTAACAAAAATTAAAATTATTTTATTCTAACCATAGTCCTGTTATGTATAAAGTTTACATTAATTGGAGGTCCACAAAATTGATGAATATCAAGTGCTTTTAAATTACTTTGTTCATTTAAATCTATCGTATAAGACGCATATTAGAAATTAGATTATCTTATATATTATATAAGAGTTGAAAAATATGTTGACCAACCACTTTCAATGCATTTATAACTGTCCGACACTAATAATTTATTCACCTGTTGGCAATGTAACTTATAATTTTTAAAATTCCCAATAACTTTCAGACATTTAATGCACTTCATACTTTTTACAAATTAAAATACAAATTACACAATTGATAATATTTTCTAATAAAAAAAATATACACTATTTCTTAAACTAATTACTACTAATTACTCACTGAAATCTATAAAAAAAAAACAATTTTATTATTTGCGTACCTCAACGTATAGAACAGAAAAGTTGAACCAGGTGTCGTCGATAAATTTTATACTTACATGGTTTTGGTTTTTAACTTGAGGGTTTTATTTTTTCAATGGCTACAACACTTTTTGAATAATTAAAAAAATATTAGGTTCACTGTTAATCACACGACTGTCGTTTTCAAATAACCCATATATACTACAAAATATAACTAAAACGTATAAAACCAAAAAACTAATAAAAAAAATGTAAAAATAACGGAAATTATTTTAGATTTTGTGAGTTGCACAGTGATAATCACTCTTGAGTTTAGTAATAAACACAATTTAGTGTTTAATTTCATTTTCCCTTTTGTGATAATCACAAATTGTATTGTTATATTATAAGCGTCACACACTTGATGAAATAACATCTTACAAAAAGTTATTTTGTTTCTAACTAAAAAAAATGTTATCTCATTTTGTTACTGGAATTTGTTTTATTTTATTTCGTTATTAATTTCATTTTTTTATGTAAAATATAACCTATCTAAACGATAAGAAAATCTACTGCTGTTTAGGACTAAAGCTAAACTATTAGATTTTTAACTTGTAGCGTTGTCAGATTTATGCACAAATGCACTAACTAAATTGATGATGAATCTGACACCGCTACAATGGATTATTACTTTTTTTTTATATATATTATCGGTAACACCATATCACGGGATTCAACCGTTAGGAAAAAAAAAATTATATAAAACGAGATATTTTTAAACGCGGGGAAGATAGTCAGTTCATTTTGGACAGTGAAGAAGTCAAGAATTATAAATAAAAATAAAAATAGAAAAAGAGAGAGAATAGAAAATTGAAAGAAGGTTGTTCTGAATAGACCAATATATTGAGTTGTAAAAATAAATAAATTGAAAAAAAAAAAAAAATTATGTGCTTGATCATTTTGATAACTTATTGAACATTTGTTTTTTGGTGTTGAATTAAGTTTATATTATAAATTATAGTGATTAAGTCATAAAGAAAAACAAGAAAAAACTGTATCTTCGTATTATTTAGAAGTGAGCTTACCCTTAATCAAAACTTAAGTTTTTAATACAAAATATAATATAAATTCGGACTCTGCAATGCGCCACAGACCATGTGCCGTTTGATGCACCGGGTGATACCTCATCAGCTGCACTCTCAAGTTTTTGTGTATCTGGACGATTTACTCGTCACAAGTGAAACATTTGAAGAGCATTTGGAATTGTTGTCTAAAGTTGCAGAACGTTTGAGAATCGCTAAATTAACGATTAATACTGAAAAGAGTAAATTCTTGTTTAAAGAACTAAAATTTCTCGGTTATGTGGTTGGAGATGGTGTATTAACTCCCGATAATTCCAAAATAGAAGCTATTACTCTGTACCCGGTTCCCAAGACCGTACGTCAACTTCGTAGGTTCCTGGGAATGTCGGGCTGGTACAGACGGTTTATTCATAAATACGCAAATATAGCTACTCCTTTAACAAACCCACTTAAGAAAAATAAGAAATTCGAGTGGAATGAAAAAGCTCAGGAAGCTTTTGAGAAATTGAAGCAAGCACTTACAACTGCTCCCGTTTTAACTAATCCAGATTACGATAACCCTTTCTTCTTTATTCAGTGCGACGCATCAATGACTGGCATTGGAGCAGTGCTATTTCAAAAATCCTCCAGCGGCGAAGAACGTCCTATTGCCTATGTTTCGCAAAAGCTTAATGCAGCGCAACGCAATTACAGCATTACCGAGCTGGAGTGCCTTGCTTCTGTGTTGAGCATTGGGAAATTTAGGCAATATATTGAAGGTTATCCGTTTACCATTATCACGGATCACTCCAGTTTGAAGTGGTTGATGGGACAACGGGATCTTTCTGGACGTCTTGCTCGCTGGAGTTTAAAGTTGCAAAGTTTTGACTTTGTGATCGAGTACCGAAAAGGAAAAGAAAATCTTGTACCTGATGCTTTATCAAGACAAGTCGAAGCAATTACCAGCTTGAGCCAGGATGACTCCTTGTTTATTGATATGAATTCCAGCGAATTTCAAAATTCTGAGTACTTGGATTTGATTAACACCATCTCAACTATTCCAAAGGACAAGTGTAATTTAAAAGTAATTGATGGCAAGGTCTACATAAAACCTCATAATGTAACGGACGAATTTTCTGCTTTGCCTCCTTGGAAACTTTACGTTCCACACTCTTTGACTCAAATCCTATTAACACGTGCTCATAGTTCTCCCAATTCGGCACATCGAGGTATACACAAATCATTGGAAGTCTTACGAAGGTTATATTATTGGCCATCTATGATAAGGGATGTTCAACATTTCATTAAACTGTGTCAAGTATGTAAGGCTAGTAAATCATCTAACACCACTACCCGTCCTCCGATGGGAAACTTTGTCGAAGTATGTCGACCTTGGCAAAAGTTATATATTGACTTCATGGGTCCGTTTCCTCGCACTAAGGCTGGTTACTCTTTTATTTTTGTGGTATTGGATGCCTTTTCCAAATTTGTATTATTAGAACCCATGCGTGATGCTAATAGCAAGAATGTCCTTAAGTTTCTCGAATGTAAAGTCTTCAAGGTCTTTTCGGTACCTGAAACTATATTAAGTGATAATGGTAAGCAGTTCACATCCAAATTGTTCTCGGATCTTTTGGCTAAATACGGCATCAAACACATACTTACTGCTAAATACTCACCTCAGGTAAATGCGTCCGAGAGAGTCAACAGATCGGTACTTGCAGCAGTACGCTCCTTTATACGAGAAGATCACACAGAGTGGGACACTAATTTAGATACTATAGCATCGGCTTTGAGAAATGCTATTCATGATAGTACAGGAAGTTCTCCTAGTTTCTTGGTTTTTGGCCAGCATTACCTTGGTCACGCATCTGATTATGCTTTACTTCGCAATTTACAAAGTTTAAATGACAACAATGTTTGTTTGACTAGTTCTGATAGGTTGTCCTCAGTTCACGAAAGGATACTAAAACATCTTCAACAAGCTTATCAACGAAATGCTCGTGTATACAATTTGCATAGTAATTTTCGAACGTTTCATGTTGGACAGGAAGTTTTCGTGCGCAATTTTACGCAGAGTAACGCCGTAAACAAATATACCGCAAAATTAGCTCCAAAATTTCGAAAAGCATTCGTAACAAAACTCATCGGCAATGTGGCCTGTGAATTGGTTGATGATAAGGGTTTGGTAATAGGGGTATATCACCTTAAAGATATTAAATCTTAAAATAATAACTTTATTTGTGCATAATGGTTGTAAAAAGAAAAAAGAAAAATAAGTAAATTTATGTTTCATGCACACTTTTTGTTCTTTTTGCCCGGCTTTGATTATTGAGACCTCTTCTTCAGGGTGTGGAACGTCCCCACGATTTGTAGCGTTGTCAGATTTATGCACAAATGCACTAACTAAATTGATGATGAATCTGACACCGCTACAATGGATTATTACTTTTTTTTATATATATTATCGGTAACACCATATCACGGGATTCAACCGTTAGGAAAAAAAAAATTATATAAAACCAGATATTTTTAAACGCGGGGGAAGATAGTCAGTTGATTTTGGACAGTGAAGAAGTCAAGAATTATAAATAAAAATAAAAATAGAAAAAGAGAGAATAGAAAATTGAAAGAAGGTTGTTCTGAATAGACCAATATATTGAGTTGTAAAAATAAATAAATTGAAAAAAAAAAAAAAAAATAATAAAATTATGTGCTTGATCATTTTGATAACTTATTGAACATTTGTTTTTTGGTGTTGAATTAAGTTTATATTATAAATTATAGTGATTAAGTCATAAAGAAAAACAAGAAAAAACTGTATCTTCGTATTATTTAGAAGTGAGCTTACCCTTAATTAAAACTTAAGTTTTTAATACAAAATATAATATAAAAACATTAAAGAAAAGAAACACGTGCATATAAAAATTGTTCTGTGTATATAAAAAAAAAACTGTTTCTCGAAAAAAATTACAAACAATATAATTGTGGGCGACATTTTGTTTTTATTGGTGAAATTTTTATAAATGATAAAAAAAACAAACAAAACAAACAATAATAGTTTTAATAGTTAATTAATAACATAATAATAATAATAATCATAATAATAATAATAATAATAATAATAATAATAATAATAATAAAAGTAATAATAATATCCATTCATCCCCAAATTTATCTTTTAAATTAATAATATACATTTATCATCATATACTTTTGATGACGTCATTATTATCTGCATCATCTCAACACACTTATCATCATGAACATCGTCGTCATCACATGTAGTAATAAGGGTAATAAGGGTAATAAGGTGATTTTTTTCTTTTCATTTTTTATTTTATTTTATTCATTAGTATTAATAATATATGTATTGATAAAAATTTTAAAATATAATATGTACATTGGTTCCTACTTAAGTATTCGGTATATTTGATTTTTTCTTTCTCTTTCTTTAAAATGAGATAAAAAAATATAACACGCAGGAAAATGGAGAGTAGGTAAGTGACAGAATATCCTAGTGTGGTAATTTAACGGTCTTACAAGACTCGGTTATGTGCAACAAACCCCACCCCAAATCCGTTGAGTCATAGCTGGCTAAAATGACCGTGTTGTACCGCTGACCGGGTAATTTCTGTTGACGATTGCCAATAGGCGATCGTTACAAACTCCTAAATTAAAAACCTTGCAAATGATATTTTGGAAATATCTCTACGACAATATTTAATCGAGTTTTTGAAGTTTTTCGCAAAAAACCAAAAAAATGGCACACGAACACTCTAAGTTATAAGTCTGCATACACTTACTGTATCTAATATATTTCGAAAACTTCATTATTAATTTATTAACCGTTTTTTTAACAACCGTACTATTATACCCTTAATGTTTTAGTAATCTACCAATGGGTTTGAGATTTAAGATTTTTTCTGTTGAATTAGCGATCTGTTTGGTGAATTTTGCGGGCATCCTACTCTTTAGATCCTATATTCGTTTTATATTCAAAATTTAATAACTTGACAAAAGAATTGTCGAACCGAACCTTCCTCAGCCTGTACTGCCATGGACGATGGTTTGGCCCATGGATTCTGCACTCCAACAGCGGGTCGTAGTTGTTTCAATCGTCATCACCGATTCTTTTTACATACCTCCCCTGTTGGGATTTGAACCCGGTACCGGGTTTTCTTCCCGTTCCAAAAATCGCAGCTTTTTTTTATTTTTTCTAAATTCTCTATAGAAGATCTAAATTAAATTTAGGATTCGAAAATTTAGTAGGTTTATTTACAATAAGACATAAAAAACAAATCAAAATAAATCAGTATCCAGTAGCAAAATAATATATTGTAGACATTTTTTTATGTTTCGGTGTATTTCCGAATAATATTCTTGTTACGTATTTTAATTTGGCGCAGTGTATTGATAATTTAATGTTAAACTTCACAAAATTTGTTGCTGATTGGCATATAGTTTCTTATGTGATTTCCAATAAATATATTTTAATGATAACCAAAAATCTCAAGAAAATCACTATATTCAGTTTTGTGTAAATAAAATTTTTATGAACATAATAAAAAATTAAAATGGCAAAATAAATTTTAATAGAATTTTTTTTTCGTGTTCCTTTAAATAAAAATTTGCCCAATTCATTTAATATCAACGATTATTTTAGTTAAATTCACAAATTTTTTGATGATTCATATTACATTTCTTATATGATTTTTAACAAATATACTTTAATGAAAATCAAAAATAACAAGAAACTCATTAAATTTTAATGATTATAACTAAAAATGATTTACTAAAATGGTATAATGATTTTAATAGAATTATTTTTTTCCGTATATATATATATAGTTATAGATTCTTTGATTAAAGAATCTTAAAAAAAATATTTTATTTTAATTTATTTTAATATATTTTTATAACCGAGTCTGATCTTAAACTGATTTTAATATTACATTTTTGTCTTAATATTAACATGAATATCTTAATCAGCTAAATTCTTAATTCTACGAATTATACAATAAATTATGTTTATTAACAGATTTAATGTATCATGTAACCGACATGATTGTTCCTGGTAAGCAACACTACACCTTACATGAGTGGGTGCTATGTGTTGCGTGTGGTATGTTATTTGTTACATTGTATGTTATGTCTACTCAGCTAACTATATAATCATAACTCCTCCCGGGGGTGAAGAAAGGGCGTCCTCGTCCTTAGTTTTTATGCCAGCTTTTATTAACAGGTTCGAATATGCCATGGTTGCTTCAGCTTCCCGTATTTCTGAGTGGTTTGGTTTCTCTATATTAATTGTGGTAGACTGTTTTTGGATAATAATGTAACTGATTATTACCAAAATGCCGATTGATGAAAGAGATAGCCCTCCTGATAAGGTCCAAATCCAGTTCTGGTGGTTAACTTGCTTTAGATGCACATTCTTAATTAGCATTCTGTTTTGAATGTTTTCATGATTGATAGCCTCGATGTCAAACGTATGGACTAAATGGCGGCTCGCTTGAATATTGTGAAGAGCTCCTTGTATTTCTTCCATTTCGCCTTTAATCTCATAAGACTGAAATTTTTCATTCCTTAACGTTATGGTGCAATTCCAAAAGGTTAATAGAAAGTTCCCGTTTAGCACTCTGTCAATTGGTCCGCAATTTGAAGACAGCGACTCGTTTTTTGCGTTATTTACTAATAGTTTGCCTTCTGAGATGAGTTGTATTTTTGTCTGCGATTCAATTGTCACATTGCATTTGCTTTTGGTTCCCAGTACTAGTGGTTTAATACAATCGTCATTAAACTCTAGTATATCCGAATGCCTTTGTACAAAATTTTTGTAGTTCATGCTTGTGAACAGTTCTTGCTTACGTTTTATGAGGTGTTGTGGAAAATTCTTTATTATTGTATTATTGATTACTAATGGTAATACTACCATCGCAGTTGAATTCTCTTCTTCTAGATTTGGTACTTGGAGCACGTAAAGGAGAGTTTCCTCATTTACTGCTATTTTCGGAGTAACAAATTCTAGTGCTTCATCCGGTAAAGTAATGTTAATACCCTGATTAATCATTAGGTCCTTTATTTGAATGATTTCGTTCAGCGAAAGAATTTTGCTGCTGGTTAATTCCACCTTGGTTCTGATAATTGCATCCTGGATGTCTTCTAGAATTGTATTAATGCTGTCTATGTTGACTATTGTGGCCAGCATTTCTATTTCTGTTAGCACTATTTGGTTGTTTATTGTGCTATTTTTTACTGCTCTGTTGACTGTGTCCGTAACAATTTGTATTCTTTTGTTAATTTGCTCGTTAATTTGGACTTGCTGATTATTGGCGTCTATCAGTTGGTTCATCGAACTGTTAATTATCCGTAGATCGTCAGCATATGGGTTTCCTGCTACCCACTTCCATGCTGTTCCCAAAGCGTCCCATCTTTTTTGTCTGGTACTTTGGGCAGGTTTTATTTGACGAAGATTATTGTATAATTTTGCTACCTTATATCTTATTACATTCTTAAGTTCTAATTTATCATATAATTTATCAAAAATAATTTTATTAATTGATTCTACCGCTATTTCTATACTAGTGAGATTGATAGGATGTACAATTTTAACATTTCCTTTTTGAATTTTACATTGGTTCGTTTTAATTAATAGTATGGGGTCATTGTGTAAGTTTTTAATTTCCAATTTTTGTGCACTATGGGGTTTAGTAATTACAGTTAATATTACATAAATTGGTATTAACAACATTTTAATTATTTGTTTCTTATTTTCAATTTATCGTAAAAAAAAAATATAGTTTTCTATTTATTTATTTTCATAAGATTTTAAACAAAACAACAGGAAAAAATGGAACGAAATGGTCTGAAATGACAAAAAGGATTTAATTTAATATTTAATTATTTTCCTTCAATCTCTTAATTTTATTCTTGTTTCTTTTAATGTTTCTTTGAGTTATAAAAGTTTTAAAATTTGTATTTTTGACTTTTGTTTTAACCCCTCTTGCTTGTGCCTTAGTCCTAATATTCGGTTTCAAGAATACCGACTGATTTTCCACTAAGTGTGGTGGAGTTTCTTTGTTGATGTTGTTTTTCTCCATTCTCTTAATTGCCCCTTCTATATTTAAGCTCACATTCTTAAATATGTCATTGGCTTGTCTTTGAATTTCGCAAGGGTTTCTTTGATTATTTTGATTAAATATAATCTCGTTCGGCGTGTAGCCTGTGGAGGAATGTACTGAGCCATTGTATAATGCTACTGACAAATCAATTGCGGCTGGAATACTGGAGTTAGGAAACTTGTTTTTGTTTGTATTGAAAATCTCAATTATCGTTGAGTGAGTCTTTTCAACTTGTCCATTCGATTCGGACGAAGATGCGTATTCCAATTTAACGTTAAGTTTGTTTAGATAACTTTTGAATTGAATAGATTGAAATGTTGTCTCGTGGTCTGAGACAATTGTATGGGGAATTCCAAATTGAGTGAAGTATCTGGTTAATGCACTAGTTGTATCTACTAAATTCTTGGTGTTTATATGAATCATCTGTAGATGTTTCGAGAATGCATCAATTATTGATAAAAAACTTGTCTTGCTAATGCTGAATATGTCAATGTGAAGTCTTTCCAGTGGTTTACGTGTGATTGGCCTAGGGGATATTTTAATATTGTATGGTTTCCTGTCATACTTATGTGTGTTGCATATGTTGCAAACATTAATGTGGCTTTTGATTTTATTCGCCATATTTGGAAAGAAGAAGGATCGTCTGATTTGATTCTCCACTTCCCGTGTTCCGCGGTGTGCTCTTTCATGTTCTTTGACTACAATTGTATTTTGACGCCCTTCATTGGTTACGTCTTCGACAATTTTTGTAGTGAAAACGAAATGGCCGGTTTGAGAAAAATTTTCTCGAAATGACTCTTGAATTAGTTGGTATAAACTTTCCGGTGCTAATATTGCGGTTTGTTTACCATTATGATACTTCTTCAGGAAGTTCGTAATTTCTTCCTTGTGAAAGGATTCTTTTGAGATCACGATCCTTTTAAAATTTGGGAATATATCTTCTAAAATTACTGTATCTAAACGTGAAATTTTGAAGATTAATTGATTTCTATAGTAGTTAATAGGACGGTCAGAGAAGTGTATAAAGTAGTCATCGGACGTGTCTGCAGAATGTATAGTTTCTAAATCACTATCATTGATGGATTGGTGTCCTGTTCTTTTTTCAGATTCACGTGAAGTGTTATCTGTCTCTTCATTGAGATTTATTTCGTTATTTTCTGGCATTCTGCTCAGGGCATCTGCCACTACGTTTGCTCTCCCCTCTTTATAGATTACGTCGTAATCATAATTCTCTAATTCTAACCGCCATCTTAAAATTTTGGAATTTTTCTCCGATGATTTTATGAAGGTTAAGGGCTTATGATCCGTCACCAACGTAAACTTGTTACCGTACAGGTATGGTTGGTATTTTTTGACGGCCCATATTATAGCTAATGCTTCCTTTTCGTTGGTTGCATAGTTTACCTCCGTAGAGTTTAGGGTTCGTGAGGCGAATGCTATAGGTCTTTCCACTTTATTCTGAATTTGAGATAGAACGGCACCTAGAGCGAAATCTGATGCGTCTGTGGTTAATATAAATTGTTTTTCAAAGTCTGGGTAGGCTAATATTTGATCTGTTGTCAGAATCTGTTTTAGCGTCCCAAAAGCTTTTATGTACTCTGGATCTTTAATATTGACAATTGTGTCTTTCTTTAAATATTTGGACATAGGTTTCGTTATTTTAGAGTAGTCCTTAATGAATCTCCTGTAGTACCCAGAAAGTCCTAGGAATTGCTTAATTTCCTTGGTAGTTCTAGGTAGTGGCCAATCCAACATTTTTTGGATTTTATCCATATTTGGTTTAACACCGTCTTGTGTTATTACGTGGCCAAAAAACTCGGTTTCCCGTTTAAGGAATTCACATTTGTCTAGTTGTATTTTCATATTAAACTGTGACAATCTTGTGAGTACTTTATTTAGATTTTTTATGTGGTTGACTAAGTTGTGTCCCACTATAATTATGTCATCTAAATACACATGACAAATAGTCCCAATTAGGTCTTGCAGAACATTGTTCATTGCCCGCTGGAATGTGGCGGGACCGTTTTTTAGGCCGAAAGGCATTCGATTGAATTCGAAGTGACCTTTTCCCGTTGAGAATGCCGTTTTCTCTTGAGATTTTTTGTCCATTGGTATTTGGTGAAAACCAGATTTCAAATCTAAGGTTGAAAAATACACTGATTTTCCCAAACTGTCCAAAATTTCTTCGATTTGCGGGATTGGATACTTATCGTCAATAGTTTTTTCATTGAGCTTACGATAATCAATGACAACTCGGATTTTCTTTTTCCCTGAAGCATCTGATTTTTTTGGGACAACCCAAATTGGAGAAGAATAAGGGCTTTTGGAATGACGAATTATACCGCTTTCCAACATTTCCTGTATTTGTTCCTCAACATCAGTTTTAAAGTGATGTGGGTATCGATACGTCTTAGTGAATACAGGGTTTTCGTCCTTTGTCGTAATGTGATGCTTAATTATTGTTGTTGAAGAAAGTTTTTCTTTCTGTCTCAACAGTACTGTTTGGTTTTTAAAGATAGTCTCTATCAAAATATTCTTTTCTTTTTCGTTTAAATGTTCTGTTCGGATCAAATTTTCTATGGTTATCTTGTCGATAACTTCATTTTGATATGGAATTGGTCTCAATGTTTCGTAATTATTTATTTTTATGTTTAATTTTGGTAATTTGTCAGGTGGGTTCGGGCTATTTGTTAAAATTTTTAGAGTAGTTTTAAAGTTGTCGGCTTTGTATAAACCCGGTTGAATTGTAATGTCGCCGTTCAATTTTTTAAACTCTGACATCAACCAGTCGCCGTTTTTTCCGGTGTCACATGTTACAATATGACTATAAAAGTTTTCCGCTGGGTAATAGCGAAGGTTTTGTTATTTAGAGAAATTGTGTTGGACTTATAGTCAATTAAGGCATTCATTTCAGCCATAGATTGAGATCCTAAAATTCCATCGAAAAATTTGTGAAAATCTAACTCATAATAGGTTAGATTTGGTAGGTTATTACCTAAAAAATTTATGTTGCCTTTTCTTTTAAGGTGGTGGGTTCCTAAAATATTTTTAACAATAATTCGATTAATTTCAGTTAATTCCTTTTGGATGATACCTGGCTTGATGACATTTTTGTTTGCACCAGTATCGATTAAAAGTGTTATTGTACGGTTGGACTGACTACAATAACATTCCAAGTAAGGAAGAAAGTTTAACTTTCCGTGTCTGAACTTAGATCCTCTTGAAAATTTCCCGAGTCATCTAGTTCATTTTCTTGTGGGTACTCCCCATTTATATCGTTTTCGACTTCCTTGGTCTTTTCAGAAAGTTCATGGTTATTCACCACTTTTTTATTAAATGTGTGCCTTGATCTCATCGAGGCATCAACTTCCATCGGTATAGGCGTTTCTTTTACCGAATAGTGGGGTTTCAAATTTTGATTTGATGTATTAAAGTTTTTCTGAAATCTAGGGTTCTGAGTTGTGAAATTAGGTTTTGGGTGATGATTTTGAATAGTGTTCACCATTTTACGATTATTATTGGATATAAGTTCGTTGGCACTGAACTTACATAGAAAAGCGTAAGCTTCTTCTATATCTCTAGGTCTGGCAGCTTGTGCATATCCGAAATATGGCTTTCGGAGGCCAGATATGAAGGCGGCTAAAGCGTCTTCTTCAATGAAGGCGTTTATAGCAGGCCATGATCGGTTGTATGTGGCATTTTGCCTTGCCTGGGCTTTAATATTTTGTACGATTTCTTTAGATGTCCTAAAGTAAACATGTACTGACATAGTTTCGCTTTGCTTTGTTGCCCAAAGCTGAGCTTTATAGTACGACAGTTCCTGTCTGTCGCCTAGCGCTTCTAAGAGTACCTCTTTAATCTCTTGAAACGTTTGGGGATTTCCCGCTAAGCACAATATGTCCTTAGCGTTTCCCTCTATTTTATTACTTACACATTGTAAATAAAGAGAATATTGTGCTTCCGTTACTAACGGAGAAAACACATTTAATGTGTCCTCGGCTGTTTGAAGCCAGGCGGACAATTGTTTTTTATTCCCATCATACTTTGGGATTGATTTTATCGGATCTGGTATTCGAAACAGATCCATTTCAATTTTATTTTCTCGATTACGTGGCTCCGCATCGAGTTTTTGTCCTAGATACGACAAAGCTGCTTCGTGTTCAGCTGTCTTTACAGTCATATGTCTTAACTGTTCTAGAACATTTTTTAGTTGTTCTGTGACTTCCTCCATTGGGAAATAATTATGGTTGTAAAATTCTTTGTCAATTTTACGGTTATTGTCAAATTTATCGTTTGACTTTTTACCCATATACACAAAACAACTTTGATTTATTTTCCGTGTCTATCTAGTAGTGCACGGAAGGCGGTGTGTGCCTATCTTGTAGTTTCACACGTTTGCCCAAAAAAAAAATTATAGGGATTTATTTTTGACACGTTTGTGGCTATCTTGTATTTCCACAGGTTTGTCAGCAAAAAAAAATTTTTGAAAAATCGTAAAAAATTTATTTGTTAAAAGAAAAAAAATAATTTATCTATATTTAATTCTTACCGATTTAATTATTAGATATTAAAGACAGATTTGTGGCTATCTCGTAGTTCCACAGGTTTGTCAGAAATTTAAAAAAATCGTTAAAAAAATTTTTTATTTATAAGAAAAAAAATTAACTAAAATTAAATTCTTATCGATTTAATTATCAAAGATTTAAAGCAGATTTGTGGCTATCTTGTAGTTCCACCGGTTTGCCGAAAATTTAATAAAAAATCGCACAAAAAATTTTGAGAAGAAAGAAAAATTAATTAAAATTTGGTTCTTACCGATTTCCCCCTATTTGCGTCGTGTTGCAAGTTCTCAGCGTCGTTCGTGATTGTTGCGGTGAAACCTCAAATCACCTTAGCGGTTAATACAACCTTCAAGCCAGGGACGTCTTTTTTTTATATATATAAAGAACAGATTTTTAATCAGAAATCTGCCACTTTAATCGACGGGTTTACTTTTAGTTAAGTTTTTATTCACTTCACTTTTACACTCACAATCACTAACTTAACTGTCCTACCGGCTGCGCCAGTTATAGATTCTTTGATTAAAGAATCTTAAAAAAAATATTTTATTTTAATTTATTTTAATATATTTTTATAACCGAGTCTGATCTTAAACTGATTTTAATATTACATTTTTGTCTTAATATTAACATGAATATCTTAATCAGCTAAATTCTTAATTCTACGAATTATACAATAAATTATGTTTATTAACAGATTTAATGTATCATGTAACCGACATGATTGTTCCTGGTAAGCAACACTACACCTTACATGAGTGGGTGCTATGTGTTGCGTGTGGTATGTTATTTGTTACATTGTATGTTATGTCTACTCAGCTAACTATATAATCATAACTATATATATATATATATATATATATATATTATATATATATATATATATATATATATATATATATATATATATATATATATATATATATATATATATATATTACCTAACTTTTACCTTTAAATTTTTGTCATTTTGACCACCCTAAGGTTTCGAGGCCACCTTGGTAAATGTGCTGAAATAGTAAACTTACATAAACATACACATAAAAGTCATATGGCCAAAATTCCAGAAAATGCAGAACCAAATTTTCAGTCACCAAAATGTAATCAGTTTGTAACGCAGATTTACCGACGAACGCACATTTACTATATAACATAGATACAATTTTATACAATTATTCTCAAGTACACGCAATAATGCCTAAAATTAGAACCGGAATAGAGAATATAAATTAACACTTCTAAATAATTATAATCTATATATGACAAAAATCATAAATTTTTTGATAATTTTGGATGAAATTGACACTGAAATTGATTAGTGCCTAAATCAAAATCACATATATATTTGGAAAGCTCGTTTTAAACCCTTTTAAATTAAAGGACATCATCGAAAAATCATCACTTATATTGTGATTGTCGAATCGCATGACAATCGACACGACATGGTGTAGCTTTTTCTAATTTCACTTGTTATTTCGCATAATGACTAAATTAAAAAAAAAGCTACGAGTCGTGTTGATTATCTCGCGAATCGGCAAACAAAATTCAAGAGTGATTGTTTTATTTTTCCGTTTCAGTTCAAAATTGTATTATCCTTTGAATCGCGTATACAAAAACAGTGTACCATGTCGTTACTTTACGGCTCCCGGTCAATAATTATAAACTAAGCTTCAGACAGGTGGTAAAGTAGTAATGCGCATATTTTACAACTGCGACCGAGTTTGTATAAATTTAGGTTAACATTGATAAAACAAATTCAAATTCTAAAGTTAGTTTTGGATTGGCAGTTTCTTAGAAATCTGTAATTTATTAGCTTATATTATTAAATTATTCGTGATGTATAGGTTTATCTTTGGTCGGTTTTAAATTGTAGTAATTTTGATTAATAAGAATTTCTCAAAATAGAGAAACAAGATAAATAAATTTTCTTATTTTATTCATCATTTAGGGCAAGGACCTTGAAGTTTTCTGCATGGGTCACACGAGTCGGTTGAAGAACTTCTGTATTTTGCACATGGGTCACAAGCATTTTCCTTGTTGCAATTAGAACCGTCACTTTTTTGAGTTTTCTTGGCACATGGATCTTTCTTAGCACATGGATCTTTCTTAGCACATGGATCTTTCTTGGCACATGGGTCTTTCTTGGCACATGGATCTTTCTTGGCACATGGATCTTTCTTGGCACATGGATCTTTCTTTGCACATGGATCTTTTTTAGCACATGGATCTTTTTTAGTACATGGATCTTTCGGAGCACATACATTTTTTGTTGCACATGGATTAGAACTAGACTTTTTACCACAAGGATCTACGTCTTTGGCAGATCCACCTTTTGGGCCACAAGGATTTTTTCCACCCCCTGCTCCACAAGGGTTTGCTTGTTTAGGACAAGCATCTTTTTTGGCACATTGATTTTTTTCCCCACATTTGTTGTTTTGTGCACACGGATTTTTTCCACAATTAGTTGAATAGTTACAAGTACCCGTTTCATTAGTACATCGATTCTTAGGCGTTATTGGCCAACATATTCCTGAACGTTTCGCATCCAATCTGGCGCACGTATCGATCGATTTAGTAATTTTAAATTTGATAGGTGCTCCTCCACCACAAATCGAATTTGACTGGCCAAATGGTTTTTGTCCTAACTTTCCTGTTTTTCCTTCACCACAACAAGGTTTGGTGCATAAAATTTTTTTCATTGCATCCCCAGACTCTGGGGGACACACCAACGACATTTGTAATCGTGACGAAAACGAAAAACCATTATTTGTACAATAATTTGATTTATGAGATATAGCTCGTACAACATCCCTTGCCACTTTAAATGTTGAAAACATAATTTAGAATTTAGACACGAAAGTATTAGTGTTTTTTATTCCTGATTATTGTTGCAGCCAAAAAAGTAGAAACGAAATGAAAATTTTAATGGGGAGCACAAAACAAGTTCCATTTGTATACTAAATCAGCTCACTACGTTACTAAATAAAACAAATTTGCTATTTTATAAAATCAATACAGTTATTTATTGGATATTAGTTTATTCTCACAAAAGGCGCTTCTAAGGCCAGTGATAATACAAAGGCTACTAGAAATCATATTACTGCGTTTCCCAAGAACATCGTAACTACAAGTGTATGTTGCAGATGAAGATTTTCAGTCATACAATGTGATGTTATTATTTGAATTACGGGATGTATTAAATATGTACAATATTTCAAACGACTCAAAGGATAAAACATTGAATATGACAGTTTACCATTGACTCGTTGGGAAAGACCCCAACAACATGATAATATAATCCAAAGCAGCGCTAACCCTCATGCTGTATGTCCCAGGCTTACATAAAATGCAGTCATGAAAAGACTAAGCTCACCTTTATATACACCAAATACTAGAGCAAAAAGTATAATCGTTGAAACTCCCCATAGTCCTAAATTTGTTTGAAACGAGATGTTAAGTTTCTTATATTTAAAATAAATATAACCGGTTATCATTCCCATTATATAGGGTCCAATTCTTTGCCATGGTTTGTCGTACAGAAAGTCGAACGACTCAAACGGATCTCCTAGTTGAATGTATGAATATACATTGATATCGTGAGCTTTCTCTCTTGAATATTTGAATTCTATCACATTCATAAAAAAGCAAACCGTGATACTGTATGATCGCGTAGTGTAGCGGGTTCATTAGACAATATTTTTCATAATTTTGCAAGTTAATTTTTTCTAAATTATCTCATAATATAAATACTACCATGGTAGATGTCGCTACCGATAACGTTTTAAAACAATCAAAATATTTTTATATGTATAATCGCTTAAATGTCATAAATTTAATCTAAATGTTGACGATATTCTATCGACCCGTCATTTGGAACATCAATGGGTAAACTATTTTTTCCTTATGATGGTAGTACTATATGTATTTATATTATGATTATCTTTAAATTCGAGCTACTTTAAGATATATATTTTACACCTTCTGTAAATCTCACCTATAGAGTTCTCACTTAAGTATGATTTAGGTTGTAAGTCTAAATCTTGTTGTGAACTAAAGGTAGATTTGTAATTCACTTAAGCAAACTTCCAAAAAATATTCTGTTTATTTAATTATATTTACACCGGTTATATACAAGTTGGAAACACTAACAACTGCGAATTCATCAAAAAATTCTAATTGAAAGTAATTAGAGAACCTAAAGTATAAGTTGGATGATACGATAACAATATATACGGTGCATAAGTGTGCATAAATATGTATTTATTGTTCTCTTGAACATGCTAGGGGCGGCGAGGCGCTGGTTGTAGACTAATTGATTCGGTGGTAGCAATGCTGGATGAATTATGTGGTTTTTTGCTCCCGTCAATACTTGGAGCAAACCTTTTTGAGTGTCTTCTATATGTTTGATAACCAATCCCAATTGAAGGCACAAAAGTATTGTGGATAAGGATTTGTCCTGATGTGTTCGGTATTCATCTAACTTGGTTAATTCCAGCTCTACAGTTCGATGTGCCTCCTGTAATTCTCTTAGACTTTGTACGGTGAGGTAATTACTGTGTTTGAATAGCTGTAAAGTGTTGTCAATGATTGTAGTTTAATTTTTTAATGATTTCCTCGTGTACTCCTCGTTGATCTCAATTTGCTTAAATTGTTCCTCATACAGCGCAGCATCTCTTTGGGAAAGTATTCCGAACATATCTCCTGCTAAGAACCCGATGGTGTCACCTAACCCACGTTTTAATCTCCGGTGATCCGGTGATCATGGTGAGTTAGAAATTCATTGTCTTGTTTGATGTTGTCAAACTACCACTGTAGTTGTTGCGTAAGAAGATTACAGTTGACAGGCTTTGCATTTTTACAGGCCTTTGCTAATAACTTTAATCCAATCTCCACACTTTCGATCTCTCTCCAATAACTGGTCAGATCGTATCGAATGATGAGTTTCCACTTCATTGCTAGTAACTCTACTTTTGCTACCTTGTCGAAGTATATCACTGAATTCTTCCAGTCCTTGATGGTCGCCGGGACAGTTTTCTGAGTGATATTTGAAGTCATTCCCCAGGGCTTGCTATCAACTATGCTAAATATGCATAATAGCACTCATGTGTAGAGTAATCCTCGCTTGTTACAAGTGACATTACTTCGCACTTGTTTGACTTGCCACCAGGGTTGCTGTCTTTGTTGCTCTTGGAGCAGCACCGTTAGCTCGTCCTTGCCTTTGTGGATTATTGCTTGTTGTATTGGCAAAGGTGATAACTTGGTGACTGGTCTTTTTATGTTAGGATTATCGGTGGTTTTTAGTGTTACAACGCGAATAACTCCATCATCTCCGGGGTGCAATTCCTTAATTCGTCCTAATTTCCATCTCGTCGGTGGTTGTAACTCATCTCGGAGCAAAACAAGGTCTCCTATTTCCAAGTTCTTTCTTTCTTGGTCATTTAGGGCGTTGTTGCAAACGATGTAAGTATTCTGACACCCATTTTTGTCAGAAATGAGTCGGTATGTTCTGTACTACCTTCCATCGTGATAGGAGATTATGTTGAAGTACTAGGAGCTCCTTCTCGGGCGGAGATGTTAGCGCTTTACCAATCAGGAAATTCCCTGGTTTTAACACATCCAGTAACTCCTGGTCCTCTGTTAGTGGGCAGAGGGACCTGAAATTTAAGCAAGCCTCTATTTGTGTTACTAAGGTGGTCAATTCTTCGAAAGTTAGTTTGGTGTCTCAAATACATTTTTTTAAGTGCGTTTTGATGGATTTCACGCCCGCTTCCCATAATCCTCCGAAATGCGAAGACGAAGATGGTATGAAATGCCAATTGATAGGTTGTAATACTTTGTTGGCTCCTACAAAGTTTGTCTCTTTGTCACTGTAGATGTGTGCAACATTTCCCCGCCGAGCAGTCATCCTTCGGAACGCGCTGATGAACCCTTCCGTTGTAAGGTCGGATGCTATTTCTATGTGAATCGCCTTAGTAGTGAGACAAATGAAAATGCATATGTAGCTCTTGTATGCTTTAGTGTCACGCCCTTTACTCATTCGCATGTTAATAGGCCCCGCATAATTGTCCCCAGTATGGGTAAATGGTCGTGATATGGTGACTCGGGGAGATAGTAAATTACCCATCAATCGTTCTGATGTTGTCACTTTGAATCGGTGACAGCGAGTGCACTGGCGATTGTGGTGTTTTACGGCTTGATTTCCTCTAACTCCCAGAAACGATCCATACCTTTATCCATCTTTGTCCCGCTATGAACTTTCATTAAATGTTGTGTGGTGGTTACTTTTGTTGGCCCGGAGATCACCCACCCGAAGCTGGTTTTGATGGCACTGGGCTTTCCTTTTACTATTTTGTTGCTGATGAAGTCGCCGTAAACGTCGGCTCCCAACAAAATATCGATAGGAGCGGGTGTATCAAATTGAGGATCCGCGAACAATAATTGGTTCCACTTGTTATTTGTTGATGTTCGTTTAATTTGGCGTTTTGGAACATTAATGGTGATTTTTGGTAATACGTATGCTTAAATTTTTAGCCGGTAAGAGGATGGGAAGTGTGGCTGAAGACATAATTGTACTATAGCGGTTGATGTACTTGTGGTTTGCCCCGATTCCTGAGATTTTTACGGTCGTTTGTTAAAGTGGCAGACCGAGGCGTTGAACCGCTTCTTCTGTAATCAGGGAGACCTGCGATCCCTGGTCGACTAAGGCTCTTAAATTGGTTAGAGTTCCACAAATTGACATACTCTTTACCGCAGCCGTGGCTAACAATGTGGTTTGATTATTATCCGATGTGCTGATAGTTACCTTTTTCTCAGGTTGTTGATATGGCTCGTGTAACAACTGGTGATGTCTGTCGTTAATAGAGTGTATGATGCTCTTTCAGAGCACTGAGTTTTCACACCATGCCCCAAGCAATTGGTGCAGAGTCCTGCTCGGTTTACGTAATCAATCCGCCTTTTGATGGAGAGGTTCCGAAAATGAAGGTATTGGATGAGCAGATGTCCTCGTGCAGTGCAATAAGGGCAGCTGATGGCGGCTTGTTCGCGCCCACTCTCGGTATTTAGGAATACCTTTCTTGGAAGATTGGAATATGGTTTTGCTGCTCGAATAATGGATGTTTTTTGTGTCGTTGAGGATTCTAAAGACTGGAGCCTTCGCATCCAGTTTGGAAACTTCTCGTGGATTTCCGAGGGATGATTCATACCTCTCCAAAGTTTTACTATCTATACTCGCTTCATCATAATGTGTGCCACCAATGCCTCAAACGGGTTCTCTAAATTGAGATTTTTGATGTTGTGCATGGTTTCAACGACTGTTTCATGCAGGTTCCAGATTTGCGATGACGTGGCTTGGTTTATGTTTGGCAAAGAAACTAATGTATTGAAATAGGTATTTGCCAACAACCGTTTATTGTCATACCTAGTCTGCAAGATGTTCCATGCTGCCTCATAATTCTCAGCAACTGATGATAAATGGCTGATAAGTTTGGCGGCTGCCTTTTGAACGTGGGCTTTTAAATACCACATCTTTTCAGTGTTGGAAAAGTTGCCCTGGTGGATAACTTGCAAAAACAAGTCTTTAAATGGCGGCCACTTTTCCTATTCCCCGTAAAAGATGGGAACTTCCAACCTGGGTAGTCGCATGTTTACAGCTGCTACTGGCGTCGGAAGGCTATCGTGCAGTGTCAATAAAGTTTCCTCTGCATTCCGGGTGAGCTCCCCGTAGTGATCATCTACGAAATATTTCGCAATTTGCTCCTCTTCGTCGATGTTGATCAGGATGGCACGATGTTGCTGGTCAATTACCGCCAAATCTTTGTTAATTTGGTCGATCTTCATTACAGCGTAACTCCGGGAACACTTGCCTGTTTCACAGTCTACTTTGATGGTGTTTAACCGTCGATACAGGAGCCGTATATTAATGTTCTGCTCGCGGAGCAACGGTCGGTGTTCCTGGATGATGGATACAGACGATCCATCTGTAGGGTACTTCCTTCTCGTTAAAGCTTGGCTTGGGAGATGAGCTCTTGACCTCGTTGGTTTTGGATGTTGATGAGGTCTTCTATTATGATGATAAATTTGGTTTAATAAATTGCGAATTTGGTTTAACGGAGTTTTAATGTCTATGTTTAACGCCTAGACAACGCCGTACTATTGGATGAAGGACCATGTAAATCTCACCTATAGAGTTCTCACTTAAGTATGATTTAGGTTGTAACTCTAAATCTTGTTGTGAACTAAAGGTGTATTTGTAATACACTTAAGCAAACTTACCGCTGGTGGGGGAATGCTTGTAGTGGAATGAGAATAATAATAACCCTTTGCTTGAGTGGTAAAAAAATATTCTGGTTATTTACTAAAAAAATCTAATTGAAAGTAATTAGAGAACCTAAAGTATAAGTCGGATGATACGATAACAATATATAGGGTGCATAAATATGTATTTATTGTTCTCTTGAACACCTTCTTTGCTGAGAATCATTGGCACCTTTAACGCAAGACCGCTACTGGCCTTATTTGTTTCAATTTCATAAATACTCTAAATCGCTAAATGATAAACGCACGACACAGAATCCAGTACGTGTTACAATGTAACGATATTGGATTATTTTATTATACTATAGTGACATTTATATTAATAAATGATGCCACCTTTCCAGTCGTCTCACATTTTTAAATTTTTTTTTTAAACGAATATGCTAGATCCGTTCAACATTTCCGAACAGTAAATGATTTTGAAAATTGACGTAACATTAATCTTAAAAATAGTACGTTATATGAACGTTATATTATATGTAATTTGACACTAATTAATGCGAAACACTGACGATGTCGCTAACACAAACAAAATAATGCCTTAAAGCATTTTAATTTCTCTTAATCAATTTCCGACATAATTTTTTTTAAATTTTTTTTTTTTTCATAATTATAATCCTTTACATCTTTTGACAAATCTTTTAAATATCATAATGAATTCATTAATTTTGTTCGTAACGCGTATTACATTTATGTTTAGTATTAATTTATTAATTTCATTTATTATAAGAATTATAACACGAACTAAATTACAGTGCTAAGAAAAATTATGAAAAACAAAATAAAAAAATAAAATTCGTGAGAAAAATGATTTAAATAAATAAATTGTGATTTAATTATATTATGCAAAAAAAAAAAAAAATATTTTTTGCTAAATTAAATTAACATATTTATTTTTATTAAAATTATAACACAATCTTTTAAAAGTGTATAATGTATATACAATTATAGCATGAGGATATTATGCTGGATGGTAAATGGATGGGTATTCGACTAGAAGAAAAGTAAATACTATAATAATAAAACGATGGAAGAGCGCTAGGTTATGTTACGAGTTATGTTTTCCTTAATGCTATCTTGATTTTACAATTTTTCGTTGTTGTTGGTTTTATGTCGTATCTTCTTCTTATATTTATGTACTTACACTTTTCTTTTTTGTGATATTTTTATTTTGTAATCACAAAAATTTAATTTGTTTTTATGTTGCAGTTTAAGATGAAAATTAATCTTATTAAAAAATTAAATAAAAAAACGAAAGGTACAAATTCAGTGATGTATTTGATGATTCAGGTAATTTTGTCTGCTTGTTCCTTTGGATAATTTTTACTAAACGAATTTTTAATTATAATTTATTGCGACACAATGAATATTTTTTTTTGAATAAATTGTCTTTTTATATTTTAGTTTTAGGTAACTCAATAGCCCAGGGGTTGGAGCGAAGGATGTGGATGTTACCTAAAAAAGTTTAACTCAGTCTATCAGTCAAAATAGAATCACCTTTTTTCTTTGATTTTCTTTTGTAGTGACTGTAGTCTTTTACCTTTCAGCGGCATATTTAAACGACGAAATTATTATTATTTATCGGGAAAGTTTTTGGCTAATAAGCGGCCTAAAAACACGGAAATGCTTCGAAATCTTTTACGAAAAATGTTCCGGAGTAATTAATTCTTTTAATCTGTCACGATAAACTTTCCATTTACCGCTCACTGCACGTTTGAACCAAATGTCCTTGAGATCAGCATAAATACTGTTGCGGAAGAATTCGTTATGCCCTCATTGTTTGAGAAAGTAAACAAAAAAAATTATTAAATTGTAAATTAATTACCATCTAAACAAATAATGTAAACATGTCAAATGTCAATTCAATTACTGTTCAGTGTACATTAGATTAATTAGTAGAGTCCAATGTAAATTTATGTACCATCTACATTAACATCTACAATCTTCATTAAACTGCGTCAAAAGAATAAATAGTAAAAACTCCAATCTGGCAGCCCAATACATCTAAGGGGTATGTGTAAGCAAAATTATGTAAAAAACAAAATCATAAAATTATACTCTCTTACATTTTGGCCATCAATCAATCAACATAGAAAATTATAATATACAACCATTATACAACTAAGTTAAACGTGGAAAGTAATAAAAATAAATACAGTGGTGTGATAAACTGTACACCCATTCATAACTCATCCCAGTCGTACTTTTTGGAATTTTTGGATACACAAGTTGACGATACTTATCCCAGTCGTACCTTTGATATACACTCATTATTATCAATATGCATAAATTTTGCAATTAAACCTAAAATTGTAGTCTCTTTGTGGGGTTACCGGTGGTATAGCGATGGTTAAATTACTTGCTTGTAAAGCCGTGGTCCCGAGTTCGATCCTCGCCATTGACCAAAAGATTTATAAATAGGAATTATATAGGGTTAACCAATAAGAAGTTTCATTTTGAATAGCCTGCTATTTGGACAGCTGTCAATTTTGAAGCTGTCATCTTTTGACATTTGACAAGTAAAAACTACGCCATTACTAAAAATGGTACGATACGCACGCTTCAACAACGCATTGAAACTGTTAAAATTCACAACAAAAATGGTGAAAATTTTGCAGTCACAGTTCGCAAAAGTTCACGGCTGGCAATAGTGAAACCGGTGGAAAAATTTGAGCTGTTGGGACAAGTTAGTAATATGAAGAATCGAAACCGTGTTCATCGCTCAATAATAACTGGAATACTACTGCAGTAGCCCGTAGTGTTGAAGAAAACCCAGGCTTGTCGATTCCTCGTCGATCTTTAGAATTAGACATTCCACAAACGACATTACACCGTATTTTGCATAAAGAATTAGGTCTTAAGGCTTTTTAATGAGGCCCATTTTCACGTTGGAGGGTATGTTAATAAGCAGAACTGTCGCATTTGAGGTTCAGAAAATCTAAGAATGATTATTGAAAAGCCTCTCTATCCTTAACGTGTCCCTGTTTGGTGTAGTTTTTGCACTGGCAGTGTAATTGGACTTTAATTTTTCGAAAATGAGGCTGATGCAACTGTTAAGGTGAATGGATTGCGCTACTGAGCTATGATTAATGAGTTTTCATGGCCGGAATTGGAAGATATTGATGTTGACGACGTTTATTTTCAGGAAGATGGCGCTACGTGCCATACAAGTAACGAAACAATCGCAATTTTGTCAATCGCATTATTGGCCACCGAGATCTTCTGATTTAAAACCTTTAGACTTTTATTTGGGGCCACGTGAAAGATAAGGTCTATGCCAATGCTTCACAATCGATTCAAGACCCTAAAGGTGGAATTCGTGAAGTTATCGAGGACATACAGCCGCAAATGCGCGAATTGGTCATGGAAAATTTCATGAAAAGGATATGGTGCTGCAAAGGTAGCCGTGGCGGCCATTTGGCTGATATCGATTTGAAATGTTAATGGCATACCTTCCTCTTTACAATGATATAAATATTCATTGATTTCTCTTAAAAAATACTCGTTTTTTTAAATATCAAAATGAAACCTCTTATTGGAAAACCCGTTATAATTACATTTTGTATCGGTGGCCGAATTACGTCAATTATGTCATGTTTGTACTGGTCCAATTTTGAATGCAAGGCTACAGATTTGATTTAAATATCCAGCTGGTGTTTTTTCCAAGCCCCGTCGATGTTCAAAATCTGTTCCTTACGAACCAAACAACGGAGATTTAACCACACCGCCAATGTTTGCTTGGAAAATAAATATTCCGTATTGATTTTTTTTTCTGAAAAAAGGATCAATTCAAAACACCTTTGACCCTGTAAATTTAATATTTTCTTTATCTAAAGAGTGTGGCAATACTTTTTTTAGAATCGATTTATCTTTTTCAATTTTATACAATCATCAGTTCTACGTCATTTGGTTTCGACTTTGAACAGTTTTCATTTTGTTACGAACATATAAGATAAATCAAATATGTGCGGTAACTGCCATTTCGATTGGCCATAATTTCTTTTAAACGACGCATTGTAAATCATAATATTGGCAATACCATTAACAAAAAAAAAAAAAAAAAAAATCAACACATGCTACCCCATTTTGATTGAATCACTTATATATGTAAAAATTTAATAGCCCACCCATTCACAAAAATGTTGAAACGAAGATTTGCTTCGTATATCATCCCTTTTTCATCTACGTGAAACACTACATCCAGTATGATAATACAGACATAGGGAAAATTTCATCTCTCGCTTTTACCATAAGCGGATATCCATTAAACATAATAAAATTCATGTAAAAATCCAAGCCCTATATGCAAAGCGTATATATGAAATGAAAACTCATTTCCATATTTAGTTTGTGATTATATATTGGAAAAATTGTTCGATATGGTTATGTATGTGTCGAACAATAAATTACAAGACACGATACCCAAAAAAAGGATGTCGCACACATTCACACATGCATATTTCTTTTGAATTTATTGCTACGGAAGAATAAAGGACATGATTAGGTATTAATTTTAAGCACCTCTATAACTTCCTAAGACCCTATATTTGTCACCTCGCTCCTAACGAATGTTATAAATATTTTATTTTGCTTATTACAACGCAACAAAATAAATTTAGTGACGAGGGTGGAAAAAATCATATGTCGGATGACAATTGCAGACATATAAATAAAAAAAATGTATGTTGACCGATAAAACATAAAATTTTCGTTTATTTGCAATTCGTTATGCTTCTTTGAACAATGTATATCGTTAAACTAAATAAAATCGTATAACGAACTTTTAGACGAAAGCTTAAAACTTAAGTGAAATGTATATATGACATACAGTATGATTCGTTGAACATTTGACGTGCGACATACGGTGGCTATACGGTGTGACATAAAATATATACGGTGGTTTTAGTATTTTATTAAAAAACTGATCATTTGCTACCTTTTTCAATCGACAGTTTTGGTACATTTATACTATTTGTCTTAAACAGATTCATCTGCCCCTCCAGCATTGTAACAAATGGTGACAAATGGTGACTCCTACAAAAGATACGCAACCTTCTAGTGCATCGTTGTAAACCAAATATTTATACGCCTAGTGTTACAAATAAAGTTCAAAAATTGAGTCCGAGTTCGAGAATTGGTTAATCGTTGAAGGATTAGCCGAATTACTGACATTAAAACCTCATTCAACCAACGAGCTTTGTTTCGAGTTTTACGATTTTTTATTTCTACTAACCGATTTAAGTCTCCGGAAATCAAATAAAAAAATGAATCATTAAAACCGAAAAAGAAGTTCTTCCTACTCCTATTCCTATAATAAACATGACGACCCCAACACCAAATAAAATAAATTAGGGAGCATTTTGGAAACAAAATGTGGAAATATGGTTCAAAATAGCCGATGGTCAATTCCGATTAAATAACATCACCTCAGACGAAGACATCATACTGTCAAAAATTGAGGAAGATGTCTTGGAGAGTGTAGCGGACAAAATTGCAAATCCTCCACAAGACGAAACAAAATATGTAACTCTAAAGAGTTCATTAATTTCAAGAAATTCGTCATCCGCCGAGTCACGATTAAAACAGATTTTGTCGGGTACACTCACAATCGGAGATGAAAAACCATCCGCCTTTTATCGCAGACTCAAATAAAAAAATGGAACACTGGCACCCGTTAACGAAGGATTACTGAAATCAATATGGGCTCAAAATCTACCAGGAAAGCTGCAACCATTCCTAGCAACATGGACCAAATATATGTGAGATACAAATGGCGAACAGTAGTGAAGTTAACCTGATCCAAACACCAAGTACTTTTGCTGCACAAAAAACTCAAACTCCAACAGAATGTGACTACTTATTGAAGAGAATCTAGTAAATGTCCCCCACACATAGTTCGCCTAATCAAAGAATTTCCAGAAATTATGCGAGAGAAATATGAAATTAACGATGCTACACATGGAGTAACTCATTGCATCGAAACTACGGGTGCTCCTTGTTTCACCAGAGCACGACGTCTTGATAGCGAGAAATACCGTATCACAAAAAAGGAATTCCGGGAAATAATCGAATTGGGGATATGTCGTCCAAGTAACAGCAATTGGGAAAGTCCACTACATTTAATCCGAAAAAAAGGGTGAATAGAGACCGTGCGGGGACTATCGAGCGTTGAACGCTCAAACAAAACCTGACATGTATAATATTCCATACTTGTCAGATTTTAGTCATCAACTATAGATGGATGCAAAAATTTTACGGCAATAGATTTAGTTCGCGCGTATTATCAAGTACCTATAGAAGAGTGTGACATACCAAAAACAGCGATACGAACACCGTTCGGACTATTCGAGTTGTACAAGAATGATTGGCCTTCGCAACGCTGCGCAGTTATTCCAAAGACTAGTGGACTCAATTTTCAGAGGACTGAATGATATGCTCATCGCATCAAAACGGAGGAGGAGCACATGGTTCATTTAAAAAACATATTCCAATGATTTAAGGACAATGGGTTGGTAATTAACCCAAGTAAATCGATTTTCAACGTTAAAAAATAACGTTTTTGGGCCATAAAATTTCAGTAGATGGCATATTACTAGCGGCAAGTAAAGTTAAAGCGATTAATAAATTTCCGAAACCTCAAACAGTGTCCGAACTGCATCGTTATATGGGTATGATTAATTTCTATCGGAAATTTATACCCCACGTAGCGGAAGAGCAAAACATTTTAAACAGTCAAATTATAGGGTCAAAAAAGTGATAAACACATCATAGAATGGTAACAGACCGATTAATGAATGCTACCTTATTATGTCATCTAGTTAATAATTCAAGGTTATCTGTTACCGTAGACGCTTCCGATACCTCAATCGGTGATGTCGTTCATCAATACGTCGATAACACATGGTACCCATTATGTTTCTACTCAGTAAAACTGAACGACACGCAAAAATGTTGCAGCACATATGATCGCGAGCTATTGGCTGCTTAAACCCCAATTAAGTACTTTAAGCATTACTTAGAAGGCCGGAGTTTTATTTTGTACACGGATCATAAACCGTTAATTTATGCAAAACATAAAAATTTGGAAAAATCTTCACCAAGGCAACTGGACATCCAGCACGTATACATCGGACATCCAGCAAGTATCTGGCAAAGACAACGTAGTCGCAGACGCATTGTCTAGGATAAACGAATTAACGATTGACAGCAACTTAAATTACAGCAGTATTGTAGATGGACAGTAAAGTGATGAGAAGTCAAAGTTGCTCATTATAATTCTAAAAACTCAGTTAAATTCGAGATGTTTCCGATATTCGATACAAACAAAAATATATACTGTGAAGTAACAACCGGAAGGGCTTGCCCTTACATACCAAAAGGATATCGTCGCGCTTATATTTGAAAGTGTACACAAACGTACACATCCAGGTTTATAACTATAGTTCGTATGGTGTCACAAAAATATTTTTGGCCGAGACTCAAGGTGGAATGCCGAACATGGGCGCAGCATTGCTTACAATGTCAAAAATCAAAAATAGCTCGACATGTACAAATCCTAATAGGTTCCTTCCCATTAGCCAGTAACCGTTTTGATGAAGTGGACTTGGATATAATAGGTCCATTACCTACCTCAAAAGGTAATCGTTATTGTATAACATTAATTGACCGTTTTACTAGGTGGGCTGAGGCCATTTCCTTACCCGATATAGTAGCTGCTACGGTTGCTGAGGCAGTTTTTAAGAATTGGATCTGTCGCTATGGTGTTCCTTCATACATAGGTTACTGATAGAGGTTCTCAATTCGAATCACACCTGTTTAATGAACTTGCAAGATCACTAGGATTCAAAAGGACAACTGCATATAACCCCGTTTATAATGGATTAGTTGAAAGATGGTATAGGAGTTTTAAGGCGTCCATCATGTGTATCGGAAATCATCCAGCCACTAAACACACCACACAATCAGAGTTGGTAATCCAATTGACTAAAACATTTCATAGCATCACAACGGTTCCACCAGCACTAAATAAATGTTCACATGTATTCGTACGCACTGACTCCCACTACGCACTGTTCCTCTACAAACACCGTACGAAGGCCCTTTCCAAGTTATAGATCGCAACGAAAAGTTTTTTCGTTGTGATGTCCTTTACGGAATCTTTGTGATGTCCCTTACGGAATCGTATATACTTTGATCATCTTCCTTTTTAAGTTGATGACGTAATCCTGTGTGGTGACTGGTCCAGCTTCGGGTTCTTGATTGAAATGCAAATGATTGTTGCCGTCAGCTTAATCTCAAAGTCTTACAAACAATCCATTCTCTAGTTTCAATGAGTGCCACTGAGCCCTATAGCCTTTCTGTCCCATCCATTTAAGTGCCTGATTGCCTGTTTACACTCTTAAGTCTGTTAGAAGAAGGAACTCTTGTCTTTACAGGAACTTATAGAAGTGTTTGACGCTATCCACTACCGCCCACAGTCCTTTTCGGTTTACGCAATAACTTTTTTCTGGCTTCGAAAATGCGCAGTTGACCACATTGAAGAATTTTTAGAAGCCACCAAAATATTGAAATCTAGCTTGTACGTTGGTGAAATGATGAGATTTCATCCTTATTGCTTAATACAGCGATGCAAGTTGCTAAAATGGATGACCAAATTGTTAGCCTTACACATACCAGATTCTGAAAGAGAACCAAAATTCCTAGAATTTGATGACGTGTCGTTGATAAAAATCATTGGACTGTTTTGGAACCCAAAGGTTGTTGATTTATTTTTCGACATAACTATTCAAAAAGGCTCTGTGATTAGAGTCCTGCTGAATATTCGATCCACTTGGGTGCTTGTCTCCTTAAAATGTATTTCAACAGCTGTGGTTGCGAAAGCTTAACTGGGATGATGAACTGTTTCTTTCACATTCGGCGCAACGGCAAAAAACGTAATCACCGCATCAATAAATTGAAAACTGAATCCAGCTATTAGGACCCTTAGATATGCATTGCTGGAAGAAGAAAACCAGAGCGTCTAGAACTATTTAAGTGAAATCGCACCTCCTGAGCCGAAAGCAACTAAATATAAAGCGCAAATAATGTATGGTAATGTGACGTCAAAAATATAGTATGTCTGGCGACGTGATTCAGTAAGCGATTCATGATACTAACGTACGAGCATTTGAATCTGAGTTTGAGGCGGACAGTTAAAACGTCCACAAAACTATAGTAAACGGTGACACATGACACATGATGCAACCAATTTGAGTTTGGAAAAACAGTCTGTTAAAATGGAGATAAAACTGAAGAATATTGATCCACGGGTGTAAAACCTATACAAATTATCATTCCATAGTGTAAAGATGTGGAATCTTTACAGAGCTCTTTGAGGAGCTCTTACAAAACGGTATTATTCGGAATTGAAATTCTACTTATTCTACTCCGATCGTTTAAAGGATAGGAATGAGCGTGAAATGAATTATGAAATGGTAGTGTACATAGACGAGCTATTTTTGGAGCTATACATAGACGTGCTTTGTCAGCGAGCTATTTTCGGAAGTTTATAGTAAATTTGCCAAAAAAGGTCACAGACCCGACTTACAAAAAATAAAATAAATCGTCAATGCGCAAACGAGCAACAAAACAAATTTAACGAATTAAAAATGAAGTTATAGCAAGCCGATGTTAAAACTATTTTAGACCGAAACATCAGGTACTTACTGATGTGCCAACTATAACATGAACGTCATTTCCGCTTGGTTAATGGAAGAAGATGATAGATTGTACCTTAACAAATCAGAGGACGTGTGATAAAGTGGATGAATGATAATGTTGGTCACGGTGGAGTTAATAAGACGGTGAAGAGACTAATCGAACATGTTTGGGGCCTGGAAACACCAGAAACAGACTTCACATCAACGAAATTTGCCACTTAATGAATGTAACATCAACGCTCAAAGCTAACGGACAGTGCGAACGTTTATATAGGACCATTTTGACAATGCTTAGAGCAAAAACGTTATGCGATGAAAGAACTTGAGATGATTATCTACCCAATCCCCAGTGGGCGATTTATAATAGTAATCTCGAAATAATAAAGGTCCCACCTCAAAAATTTATTTTAACCTATAGTCCAAAGATCATTTGGACGAACCTGAAATCGAAATTGGAAAATTGAAAAGTGAAAATATTATTTTTATGGAAAGCAGTTTGCTGATGGTATTCGGTTTATGCACGATCGGGTCACCGCTATACAGGGCGCTTAATCCACTTGACAGATCCACTTGATGAGAATCCCGAAATATTTGCTGAATTGCTTATTGCTGTCGAAAGTGTTCTCAACTACTTCCCCCAAGTGGGAAGGAACAGTCTACAACCAAATACAAACCGAGCCTCCACTTTAGTTGTTAGCCCGTTCATCTAACCAAGATCAATAATTCATTTTAATAGAGGGTTTTGTTGTATCAGGTGGTTTCCAAGATGATTCAGCTATACTGGACAGCGAAATCTTCAACGTGCTTAGTAATCAAAAATTACCGGCACACACTGATGGCACACACTGATGACATCGGTAGGGGGAATAGCATTGTCAAAATTTTTTATCGGCTTATTATTGTGTTCAGATTTGGCACTGCAGTGGAATTACTCATCAATGCAGTTATATATTCTTTCGAAGATAACAGGATGTTCAACCGCCGCATCCAAATTCATCAAAGGAATTTTAAATTGTAGCTGCTATAAAACTATCCTAATAGTACTGGAATTTGGGTGGACGATTATCGGTTCATTCATGACCTCCATTTGCCAAAACCGCTTTCACAGGTGTTGCCAGTAGATATTTAGTTTCGGTTTCACTCGATAAATTTGGCAACATGGTGTCATGTATTATCTTATGTACGCATTGTGGTCTTTACTATGCGACTGTATTTTAATAATAATGATAATAAATCTACAAGTAATCATTTTCTTGTCAGTTGTATAGCGATGGTCAACGAGATCAGAGTAATAAACATTAATAAATAATAACTTTTATACTTGTGATAAAATACCGTTATTATTTGTGTAGATACAAATTAGTGGCGACGAGCATAAACAAAAAAATCTTAAATTAATTATATGGGAGTAGCAGATAATAAGAAGGTGGGGGAATCAAAAGTCTTTAGTCTTAAAACATTTAAAAAAAATAAATACAAAAAAAATTTAAGCGGTTCATTACCGTAAACTCAGAAGTAATACAAAAGTACAGTTAAAAGAGTTAAAAGTGTGCAGTTAAAAATGACTTATTACCACGTTGCAAAATGAGTGAACAGCCAAAACATGTGGTGCAAAATTTCCGTTCTTATATCGGAATTATAACAGCATTTGTACCTGGTGATGATTTTGTTGCGTATAAAGATCGTGTTGAGCAGTTTTTCATAGTAAATCAAGTCGAGGAAACATTTAAAGTCCCTCTCTTTATAACGCTTACGGGTCAAGATGCAAGCAGCGGAAGAAGCGGGTGAACCACTTAAAGATCTTGTGGTAAGCCTAAACCTGTAGTTTTGGAGAACTTTTGAGGGATGCTGCGGATAAACAAAAGGCATTAGAGGATGCTTTAACGGATCGTTTCATAGTTGGCCTTTATGATGATACTATGATGTTGATAAATGTGTATCGAAGTTGCAATGAATATGGAAATGTTTCTTAAACAGCAACAAGAAATTAAACCGTTAGAGATACGTAAAGTTAACCATAATAGTCGGCCTTCAACTTCAACGGTGAACTAGCCGCGTGCAAGCTCAACGGGGCGTCATCGATCTCCATCTATATCAAAGAAAGTGCGGGTAATACCAATGTAGCAAGAAGTTGCAATCGTTGTGGACGATTGCATGATAGTCGCTCTTGTTCAGCATGGGTCTGTTTTTGTTGCATTAAAAAGGGTCACACATCTAAAGTATGTTTTAGACGATAGTGTATCTTCGTCGATAGTGTATCTAATAAATAATTGTTTGTCAACTATTTCAGGCTGGAATTTGGTAATAATAGAGAAAATATAAGTTCAAATGAAATTTGATGATGAACTCTTCGATCTAGAGATGGTATGGTCGTAAACGTCACACCCTTTTAAAGCGTTACTTAGTTGAGCGTGGTTGGATGTCATACAACCGAAGTGGTGAAATTCGTTTGTCGGTCAAATTAACAATGTAAATGAAAATATGGAGCATACTATACGGTGTCAGTTTCCGAATATGGTATCAAAGGACAGTAAACAAATTATTCGGGGATATAAGGCCGAAATTCATATAAAGTCGGGTACTCCAATTTTTCATAAGTCATATGCAGTACCATTGCGGTTAAAGGAAAAAGTAACAGTCGTAATTGATCGGTTAGTAAGTGATAGAATTTTAGTTCCTGTTAAGTATTACGAATGGGCGATTAAGTCGTAGTCCCAAAGTTAAATGGGGATATTCGTTTGTGCATTGATTGCAAAGTCACATAAATCCATTAATTCACATGCAACATTATCCTCTTCCGTCTATAGAGTATATTTTTGCGAGTCTTCTTCCGTTTGGGATTTCAAGTGCACCTTCCATGTTTCAGTCTATTATAGACCAAATATTAGTCAATTTGAAAAATGTGTTTAAATCGATATAATCATTGGAGGCTCATCTTTAGATGAATGTCGAAATAATTTATTTTACACTTTAGACCGTCTTAACTTTCACAACGTCCGAATCAATTTAGGGAAATGTTGCTTCCTTCAAACAAAAGTAGAATATTTAGGTCATGTGTTGTCAAATAACACCATTCAGCCAAATCCAAAAAGACAAATCCATAAGCAAATTAATAGATTTTTATGCGTTGTTAAATAAGGGTGCTAAATACGAAAGGTCAGATCGGTTAGAAAAGTATTTTAAGGCAGCAAAAATGTGAATAGTTAGTAATAATGTCTTGGAATTATTTGATCCAAATAAACCGATAATAATATCCACAGATGCAAGTCCATATGGAATTGGCGCTGTTCTCTCGCATTATTATAATGATGAGGACAAGCCTGTAACGTTTGCGTTTTGTACGCTTTCGGCAGCTGAAAAAAGATTATTCTCAGATTAACAGAGAAGCTTTAGCTATCGTATATGCTGTCAAAAAATTCCATAAATACCCATATGGCAAAGAATTTACTGTTTATACCTATCACCAAGCTTTAAAAGAAATATTTTATCCTTAAAAAAAATATTCCAAGTATCGCAGCACCACGATTGCAGCGATGATTAGTTAATCGATTCTATCGATGTATAAATATAAAATAACACATAGGCCAGGATCAAAAATGGCGACTGCTGGTTATCTGTCCCGATTGCCGATTAAAAATAGTACAAACGTAAAATACATAAGTATTAATTCAATTAATGTGTCCTCTGAAATGCCCATCGACATTCATGATACAATTTTGAATGAAGTTCTGGAATATATCAAAAATGGATGGCCAGAGTCAATAAGTGTCGATGTAAAACCGTATAAGATGAAAAAATCTGAATTGAGTTGCGATTATGGGTGTGTATTTTATGGAAATCGATTAATAATTCCAATAAGTCTTCGGCAGAAAATTTTGGATTTATCTCATCAAAGTCACAACGGAATTGTTAAAATGAAAATGCAAATCCGGTCCTACTTTTGGTAGCCATCAATAGACAAAGAAATAGAAAAATTTGCCAGAGAATGTGAAATTTGTCAAAAAACCTTAAATGTACCTAAGGAACACATAAACTCTAGCTGGCCAACCACTAAATTTCCGTTTGAACGTATCCATTTGGATTTCTTCCACTTCGGCGGTAATTCATATTTGTTTTTAGTAGATTCTTACAGCAAATTTACATGTCAAAACCTATGTCAAAAATTGTCATTTTTTTTTTTCAATTTTCGGATTGCCCATGAAATTGTTACAGATAACGGTCCTCCTTTCGGGTCATAGGATTTTAGAAAATTTTGTGATAAGCAAAACATCATTTTTACTCATAGTCCTCCACACAACCCACAGCCAAATGGGTTAGAGGAACGTCATGTACAAACCGTAAAGAATGCTTTTAAAAAATTTTCACTCGAACAACAAAACTTTTCAATGGAAAATCAAGTAAAACAATTTCTAATAAATTTCCGTAATTCACCTGTACTCCGATTTTGTTTGTTTTTTGTAATTCTCATGCGTACGAATCAAAACCAACACAAATGTATATACAAGCCATGAAGTTGCGATACTTATGCCAAAAAGTGACTACTATACCTAAGTATTAGTGTTGTGACGTAGTATAATTTGTATATACTTTTATTATATGCTTTGATGTAAATAAAAAATGAATACGAATGATGGAACAACAGTATGTTGCACTCTTTATGACAAAGCAAAAAACAAATTTATTATTTAACGAGAGAGAAAAGTATTGGTATTATTATTTACTTCATTATATACTATACTATATACTATGAATTTAGAGCAGAATGGACAATGCAAAATATAATTTTTGTTTCGTTTTTTTTGTAGAAATGTTATGTACTTTGAATTTAGAGGAGTATGGACAGTGCGAAATATAATTTTTTATTTCGATTTTTACTGTAGTCAAATTCACTAACACATACACCAAATAGTAGTCATAATATGTTTTACTTAGCCAAGCTTCATGGCTTGTATAATATACAATAGTGTTGGTTTTGGTACGAATTGTTAAACCGGAGCGTATTAATATTGGTGTTTGTGTTCCTGGTATTGTACATGCGCACTGTATTTGCGCATGTTGTTTACATTTTTTTGTTTGTTTTTTTCGGTACATCATTTTTGAAAAATTGGTGCGCATCTGAAGTTTTAGTTGTGTTTTTAAATACACAAATAATTATTTATATTATAAATTTAAATCGCTTTAAATTTTGTAAAATTTTAATTAATTTGTCATTTACCATTTTAAAAAATTGATTTGGTTCATTTGTTTCAATGAGAATACAAAACGATCTATTATTTTTAGAATTGTTAAACGTTATACCAAGTAATACTAATAATAATGTTGCTTGTGTTTGTGTGAGTGTACTTTCGCAGTGTATTCATGTTGTTATCTTTTTTTTGTTGAAACTTGATTTTGTGACTTGATTTTTGATTTTCTAACTTAAAATTGTGAACACTTACCATTTTGAAACATAAATTGTAATGTCTGTTCGTTTTTCGAGCAAAATAATATAGTTTCGTCTGTAATATTTTTCTTTGAATGAACATACAAAACGATATTTGATTTTTGATTTTGTATATATAAGCCATCTATCGTCACATCGAAAGGTTGAGAAAATAATACTCATGCGATACGATTTCAACCGCTTCGACATTTAGGCTTTATGAAAACAACATTTAGGCGTAATTTACATGAGAATTAAACTGACACATTAAAATAAAATTGAATCACGCAATAATAAATGTGTATATTATACACTGTATACGAACTTTTCAATTCTCACGTATACGTATACGAACTTTTCAATTCTCTTGCGTTAGAATGAATGAAAAACCGAACAAAATCGGGGTACTGGTCCATCTGAGGTTGTATTCTCTTTTAAACCTCAAATTTTATTAGACTTTATAAATAATAAAAAACAAGTTACATTTAATTAAAGAGATAATTGTAAAAATGCTAATAATATTAAGGAGAATAATTATACTTTAATAAATAATTATACTTTAATGTCGGGTAAAATGTTATGTATAAACGTCGTGTTTGGGCCTACGTTATCACATTGCAATGCATTGCAACTTTACCGCTTGTCCATCCATGTTTAGCTTTACTTAAAGCTGGTTGAGTGTTTTAAAGATCATACTGTTTACTACTGTTATATTATGTCTGCATATATATAGGAGTTTTAAAATCAACAAGAAATAATTTTTTGTTTCATCATCAGAATTTTCCTTTTCCTCTTTAAATTTTTACTTTTTATTTTTTAGTGTTTTTCATAATTTTCATTTTTTTTTTGTATTCCAGTTTTAATTTCCTTTTGTAGATTTTCTTCGTATTTCGTAGTCGACGTTGTTGTTTTAAGATTTTTTTTTTTTTAATTTTCATTTTCATTTTTCATCACAGAATGGGGAAAACTCTATGATAGGCGGTGATCCGTTGAATTTCACGGTCTGCGCTTTACAACTTGTCTGCTATATATTTTCCAGTAGTTTTTCATAATTTTTAATTTTTTTTACTTCTGTTTATACGTATTTTCATTTATTTTATGATTTTTCATAATTTTTTTTTGTTTGGTTGTTTTTGTTTTTGTTTTGCCGGAAAAGAAATTCTCTTGTGTTGTGTTGGTTGGTTGTTTATTTATTTTTTCTTCGCATTTAGCGATATGATTTAGTTCTGTTGTTGTTGCTGTTGTATTCAGAGGATGAGATTTGCTTCGCTGTTTTTTTTTTTTCGTTTCTATTAAACAAAAATATAAAGCAATGTCTATGTTTATGTTTATCTGACTGTCTGTCTGTAGGAAAATGACGATAATTTTTTTTTTTCGACTTGTGTTCTGCAATTCTTTTTTGCATGCGATATATAGTCGAGCTGATGTGGGGTGCAAAAATAAAATGGGGCAACAGCAACAAAAGCATAAAACAACAAGAAAGGTTGATTTTGGTTTGTAATTTTATGGTAAAAGTTAAGTTTTTAAAATTAAAATTGAAAAATGTACATTTTGATATTAAATTTATGTTTGTATACCTAACTATAAGTATATTGTGTCTAATGTGTAGCAAGGGATTTTACTTATTTTACGCTTTACTGGGAAAAAATGCGTTATATGTATGCATGGATAATTTATGTATGCATGTTATCGACCCAATCAAAAGTATCTTTGAACATTTTTTTTCTTATAACCGTTCCAGCTGCATCATATTATATTTAGTTTTATATCATCAAAATCAACCCATTGATGAATATATATATATATATATATATATATATATATATATATATATATATATATATATATATATATATATATATATATAGATATATATATATATATATATATATATATATATATATATATATATATATATATATATATATATATATATATATATATATATATATATATATATATATATATATATATAAAGGGTGGTTACATTTTAAGGTCCGATGTTGAATGTGAATCACACTTAAACGTCAAATTTTTTTCTGCATTTCATTTGACAGTTCTCAATTTCAGACTAACTCAATTTGAACCATGGAAAGTTACACAACCGAGCAACGCGTTAAAGTTATTCAGGCTTATTATGAAAATGGGCGTTCAAATTAAAATGCATATCGTGCACTTCGTGATTTTTCGGTCAATTTAATCGTCCAAATGTGCGTACAGTCGGAAAAATCGTGCAAACATTTGAGCAAACCGGATCTGTAGGAGATTTTAAAACACCAGTGCATGCTCCAGGGGCGGTTCTACCATAGGTGCAAATGGTGCACTGCAACCGGGCGCAATATAAATTATAATCTAAGGGGCGCTCAATTGAAACAAAATTATTGTATTAAATTATAATCAAAACTTATCATATTATCAAAATATCATATAAATTTTTGAATTTATTTAGTTCAATTGTAATAAATAAAATATTTAAAAAACATCTAATTATAGATTATACGAAATTACTGATAAAACCCTTAATAATTGATTGATTGATTGATTGATTTTGAATGTACTGCCAAGCATTAAGCAGGATATCCCGGAAAGCGCCGGGCCCACAGTACACCCGTTTTTACATATACTTGGAAGTATATGGAAGGATACTAGTTAAATTATTGAGATCGACCCGGTTACAGACACCTTGGCGGCCAATAGTTAGTAAATTTTTGTGGGTTAGGGAAAGGAAAAGTATGTTAGTTATGACATAATTGGTCCGATTTCCCGGTAGCCAATATTCAAACTACTGTTAGTATTAGAAAATCACATTTTTGTTGTACTGCTCTGCATTCTGCCATCTTTTATCAGCAACTTCAGTATGCCGCCATTCATCTATAATCTGTAATGGTACTCTGAAAACAGAATCTATAAACTAACTAATTGCTCTTAGCCGTAGGCTGTAATATATTGAATTAATTTGTAATCTGAAATCACAAATTCATTAATTCTTAATATAATAGCATAATTATACAATAATATAATTCCTACAAACCATATGCTGTAATAAATTGTGTTAGTTTTTGCCTTAAATTTACAATTAATTAATTTATTACAATACCAATAACATAATAATACAATAATATAATAATATAATACACATTAGACGTTCTTGCACTACAAGAGCTTAGATGGTCTGGGAGTGGCATCCATAACACCACCAATGGTTACACTCTTCATTACAGTGGCCATCATAATGGAGGAGAATTTGGAGTTGGCTTCCTTATTCATCAGCGCATTAAGCATCATATCATCAACTTCCGCTCTATTAACATGCGGATATGCACCCACCGAAGATAAATTTGATGACATCAAAGATCTCTTCTTTTTCGAGCTGGAGGAAGTCATCAATAACATAACGCATCACGACATTAAAATCATCGTGGGCGACTTTAACGCAAAAATCGGTAGAAGTTCAGATAATACATCGTACATCGGTCCTAACAGCCTGCACCTAACTAGTAACGAAAACGGCCAATACGTCACCGACCAGACGATAACGTACAACTTAGTTGTTTCAAGTTAGTTTTTCCCACACAAGAGAACCCACAAAGTAACGTGGAGATCGAATGATGGAAGAACGGAAACCCAAATCGATCATGTCATGGTGTCTAAGAGACACTCCACCAGCGTATCCGATGTCAGATCTTACAGAGGTGCAGACATGGGCTGTGATCATGTGCTTGTCATATTTAAGTATAAGTGCAAACTGTCATCTACGTACAACAGACCAAGCGTATAACTACAAAGTTACCAATCAGCTGTCACTAATTATTTAGACCGGTCCAATAACAACGAAGAAGCTCCTTCTAACATCCAGGAGCAGTGGCACGCTATGCAGTCAGCCATAACTCCGCGGCGCAAAGTTTCATCGGTAGAAGGCCTCCGAGGTTCCGTAATGTTTGGTTCGATGATCAATGCCGAAGGGTCGTCGAAAAAAAAAAACTTCGTGAAAAATGGTTGGCTCGCTACATTAAAAGCACTCTAGCAGAATATCTCCGCGCTAGGAAAGCTACGACTAAATACCTTCGACAAAAGAAGCGCGATCATATGAGATCTTGCACCAAAAATATCAGCTTTCAAGCGGAAATAGAAAACTCAAGGGACTGTTTTGCTAACCCCAGAAATCTAACTAAAGACTTCAACCCAAGAAGTACAGCCATCAAAGGCGGAAATAGAAAGCTGAGAACAAACGTGTCTGATGTTCTCTCAGTATGGCAAACTTACTTTCAAAATCTGCTAAATCGGAACGACGAAGTGACTTCCATTAGAGCAATAGTTCCTCCGTGTGAAGATGTCCTTGTTGGATATCCCACAGTAGAGAAAGTAGATGTAGCTATTTGTAGATTAAAAAATGGATAGTCACCCGGTCTCAATAGAGTCCCCACAGAATTGATTAAGCTCGGAGATGCTACTCTTGCAACAAATCTATACGATCTCATCGTCTCTATTTGGGACCAAGGAGAGTTCCCGGAGAATTAAAAGACCGCACTCATATGTACGCTGCACAAAAAAGGAGACCGTCTTAAATGTGGAAACTATCGTGGTATCGCTCTGTTGAGTACTGCTTACAAAGTGTTGGCTAATGTTGTACTTGTCAGACTCATCCTTCTCGCCGAAAACAACCATTTGCGACTATCAATGTGATTTTCGTCCCAACCGATTGACCACTGACCAATGTTTTACCATGAGGATGATCTTGGAAAAATGTTGGGAGTACAACATAACTATACACCAACTGTATATAGACTTCAGACAGGTATATGACAGTATAAACCGCGGAAACTTATGGGCTACGCTCATATGCCTAGGAATTCCAGGGAAACACGTTTCTCTGTGCAAATTAACAACCTCTGGGTCTGTATCTAGAATCATAATTGAGGGAGCTGTATCAGACCCCTTGTCAGACCACATCTGGTGTTCGACAGGGAGATGCACTTGCGTCTGTGCTATTCAACTTGGCGCTTGAGTATACGTAGTGAGAAAAACAACATTGAAACTTCGCGCTGTATATTTAATAAATCAGGCCAAATTCTTGGATATGCAAATGATATCGTGCTTCTTGGCCTAAGACCTAGAGATATCAAACACAGCTTCATACAGCTCGACCGTTGCGCAAGAAGACTTGGTCTTGGAGGTGAACAGCAGCAAAACGAAATTGTTATCAACACCCAGGAACATCTCCATGGGAAATCTCGGAATAACGACCATAACTTTGATAGCATCGAAAACTTTAAATACCTCGGATCAGTTATAACATCGTCGAATGATATGCAGGCAGAAATAAAAGCCCAAATCGCTGCCGGACAACGAGTTTTCTACGCCCAATCAAAATTATTGTGATCTAAACATATGTCGCTGTCGTGCAAGATCGCTCTTTATAGCACTCATAAGACCAGTGCTTTTTTGGAAGCGAGATTTTTTTTATTCACTTAATCTCTGGTCCAATCAAAGTCACGGACAACGAATGTTGGATTCATATGAACCACGAGATAAGGCATTGGAGGCTGCGATATTATCGGATTCATCAAACCCAATCGAGTTAGATGGCTCGGTTACGTTACACGATCTCCAGAACAACAGATGACCAATAAAGTGTTCCATCAACATCCAGCGAGTGTTCGTCGTAGAGGAAGACTCTAATTGCGCTAGCGTGACAAATCCCTTCGGGCGGCAAAATCCCTTCATGGGAGGTGAAAGCCAGAGAGAGAGAGAGAAATAATACAATAATATAATTCACTTTTATTACTTTTCCATATTATACACTTTTTGGGTAACCTTATTGTTTCCCCTTTCAGTCTTCATATACAAACCCCCAACGTTTAACCACTTTACTTATTTGAAACAATTAACATAACTTCAAATTTTTTGTTTTAACAATTAAAACACCTTCCACGTCCACTATCCGTAGCTCGACTTTAAAGAGTGGGAGTGGTTTTTTCGTAGCACTTTGCCTCATGTTGCAGATATTAACAACGTCGTGGCCCAAGCCAATTAACTCACTTTTTAATTCGTCAGTGATGATAGACAGATGTAAGTTTCATATGATCATCTGGTAGATTTTGTTCCCCATTTGTTGGAACGAATGGAATTCGGTGTTTTGTTCTGCTAGGGCTTGCCTCAGCATCTTTTATTAGAATTTTAACCTGGCTAGTTCCAATTACTTTTAGGTCAAATTTGTCTTTTGTATATTCCTTTAACAAAACAGTCAAAGGATTGATTTCTTCAGCATAGATAAGGAAAGCGGCAGGACATTTGGAATACTAGAATCGTTAGATGGTTCCGATTCTGACAGAAGTTGCGATGTGAAATTGGGGGTCAAATTTGATCAATTTGTAATCGTTGCTCCGGCGTGAGTCTATATATTCAAGATGAATTGTTAAACCAAACTAACATAATCAAAACCGGAAACTTTCAAATCGGCTGTCATAGTAAACAATGTTGCCAATTTAAATTTATTGCTCGAGTACACTATAGTCACATTTGGTGGTTTTTACAGAGCATAGTTACAAAATTGGTATATAAATCACATGTCGTATATTAATGGTTAAGGTGTTCACACACCGCGGTATTGATTTCGATCCTCACCTCTAACCAGAACGCCGTGACCAATTGTGTTTACAATTGTTCGTTCAGCCGATCACCAATTATAAAAAAATGGTCTGAAAGATCTTGTAAAAGATCTTAGTAAAGGTTTAACTTTCGACTGAAATTCAATAAAACCTCCTCCATCGGTGAATAGATGAATATCATAGATCACCAAATACAGAAATTTACGAACTCAAAATATGAAGTTCGTAATTTTCATATATGTCTACTAGATAGATATGGTCACAAAGTGAAAAGTAAATTATGTCAACTGTGCCACTTATATATAAGAGTAATCTATACAAAAAAACATGGCAGACAATAAACAAAAAGTTAAGCTTCAGCCATTTTCTTGGTCACTCTTATACTTTTTCCGTCAATTGAAAACGAAGTGAAGTGAATTTAATGAATAATTAATACTAATTAAAATTAAAATTCATTAAAATTTAAAAAAATAAATATTGTTAAACAAGTTTTTCTCCTCTTAACTATTCGCTTCTTATTTTGTATATATTCAGTAGTTTTTCATCACATTTTCATTTTGTTTTTGTTTTATTATACCGTTACGATTTCACTCGTTCTCGTCTATTTAATAAAAGTACATTTTTTATTTAATTGAAAATAGAATTAAAATATATAAAATAAAAAAGTTCTAATTAAAAAAAGTATTTTCCATTTTCCAGTTTATATTTTTTTATTTTTTAACTTATTTTCATTCACAAAGAAACAAAATGAAAAATATGTAGAACTGAGGCAAATTTAACAAAACAAAAAATAAAAACTTGAAATGGAAAAAAAAGTGGAAAATCACCTTCATTAAATGGAAAAATAATTTCTATATATATATATATATATATATATATATATATATATATATATATATATATATAAATGTACATTGAATAAAGCGATGAAATTATCGTTCAAAGTGAAAATAGAAAAACAAAATAATTTGGTATGCAAATGCGCTTTAAAAACTTTTTGGTGCTGTAAGCTTTTATTTTCTTTACATATATATATATATATTTGAGCGTAAAATGTAACCCATATTATTTTGTCGATTTGTGGTAAGCACAAAACAGATCGAACATAATTTTCTAGATCTGGTTTAAAATAATTCCAATTATTGCAGATTTGCAATGTAAAGCTACACAGAGCTTTATTTAAAGAACAACAACAGAAATTAATTAAAATTTTAATGCGTTTAAGCTTTTTATGTTCATAATCGAAATTATTAATTCAAAAGACATCTTTTTTTTTTTGTTATATGTATGGGTAAGAAAAAAGCTTAACATCAAAAATCTGTATACAGTGTGATGTGTAGAACAAGCTGGTCTGAGATTTGTGTGAAGGAATTATTTTGTTTTAAAATTTCGTGGCAATACAATTATAGTTTATTGACCCACGAACATGGAAAATACTCGCAAGTTACAAAGAACAATAAATTTAAATTAACGGAAAATGATTCAGAAATCTAGTGCTTAACCAAGCTGGCATGGCTTTTGTTTCTAAAACTGGAAACGCCTAAAAACCAGTTTCTTTGAATAATAAAACTAAATTTCATTTTTCTCAATTATCTTTAAAGGAAAATGAGTGTTCATTACACTTTAACCTTAAAAACCAATAGTGAATCCTAATTTAGGCGAGATTTAGGTAATGAATTTGACTTTCTTGTGCCTTCCATTATTTTTCTGTCGTTAAGCAACACAAGTATTCCATATGCCGGCTATCTACGGAAATTGTTTGCTGTTTGTCTTTGATTTCAACTGTATAGGCCTTCTTATGAAGTTTCAAAGACTGTTCCAATTTTATCTACACGGACGAAAAAAATTCAGAATTTTCCAACGATTTTCGTGGAAAATTTATTAAGTTGCCTATAAATTTGAGGTTGCGTATAAAATAATTGGACATATCCTACAGTTTGTTCCGTAATTCTCTGTTAACTTGGTTAAATGGCCATGTGTTGATCTTGTGGATCCATTCTAATTTGATGATATCCACTGGCTAAATCTAGTGTGGTAAAGTATCTATATAGTAACAAGTGGAAAAGTGTCACCAATTGTGGAGTCGTTGAGTTTACAAAAATCAATAACGACCCTCCATTGTTTGTTGTCAAACTCATCTGGTTTTTTAGGAACGGCTAGTAATGGTGCGTTGAATGGACTGGTGTTGTGGCAGATTTTACTTCCTCGAAGCATCTCTTTGACTTGTTTATTGACTTTTTCTTTAAGACTTCATCGTTGATTGGTGAAAACGTTTGAATATATGTTTCGGTTCTCGCTGGTATTGTTATTACATTTCCACTGCTAGCTAAATTTATAACTGTTGGCTTAGTGTCAATGTAGTTGATTTTCAGTAAATTCTGGCTATACATGATGTCAATTTTCAAATGTCTAATACCATCCTGAGTTATAGGAAAGCTATCTTGAACTATACGTGGAACTTTTGTGACACCTTGAGTTTGTTCTATGACATATGAACCTATCGTTAGAATTCTATCTGTTCCTATACCGCATGTAGGTAAATTTTGTCGTTAGTGTTTATCCGTGATGGATCAGTAAAGTGTTGCTGCTTGATTAGTGAAACGTCTGCTCCTGAGTCAAGTAGGAGGTTGAGGGACTGTGATTTAGTCGCTGAATTCTTAAGTGTTACCGAGTTAGTAACTGAACAAAACTTTGAACAAAGAATCATTTTATGACTATTTTGTTTGGATTTGGAAGATTCAGGATTGTTGAATCTGATTGGGTTCCTTAATATTAATTTGTTTTGTTTATTTGATGTTGGATTTTGGCTTATTAACTAGGTTCTCTGATATTTTGATCAGTTCTGAGAAACTTGCAGTTTGCTTATGGGCTGGAGTGCTTGTTCAAGGCTTTGATAAGGTTTTTACTAACCATAGTGCTCGGTAATATACTCGAGGCTTGAATTTTCTTAGAAAAATTAGGTTTTTGCTTAATAATTAGGGTGCTCGTTGTAATATTGGAGGCTCGCTTGTTGTAGATGATAAACTATTCGAATTGAAATATTGTGGACTTAGACATCGTTCCTCTCTTGACCGTTGCTAAGTCCATCGGAGTTTTCCGAAGGTAGGTTATCATCTGTGAGTGACTCAATGACCCGACAAACAATTTGAGTCCGATGGGAACGTGAATGTTACCATTACGGACACCAAAATTTTTTATTTGCTTGTTATTCTCTCTGAAAATTTAATAATTTTCTTGTTTTATTTTAGTATAATTGTGTCCAACATGTGTTCAACGTGTGTCCTGTAATGCTGTACTCTATATTTCGAAACACATAAAATCATCTCTTTCTATTTTGTTTTGTTTTTCGTTTCGTCAATTGTATTTTAAAGTAAAAGTTGTGTTGACCTTGTGTTCAACTTGTGTACAATTTTTTTATCCCAAAATATTTTTTTTACTTGTTTATTTTCTCTGATATTTTATTAATTTAACGTTTTATTATATTATAATTAGTGTCCAACATGCGTCCAATATGTGTCCGACAGGTGTCCAACATGTGTCCATCAGGTGTCCAACATGTGATCCACATATGTCTAACGTGTGTTCAACATGTGTCCTGTTATGTTATACTCTATGGTTGTAATTTATATATAGATACCTCTTTCTATTTTGTTTTTCTTTTCGTTTCGTCAACTGTATTTTCAGGTAAAAATTGTGTCGACCTTTTGTCCAACTTGTGTCTAATATTTAATATTTTATCTCATTTAAAATTGAATATATGCACTCACAATTAATATGATCTTCTCTTTCTCCATTTTGTTTTCTGTTCACTCGCGTGTGTAGACTCATAATGATTTCATTCGAGTTTGAGATTTGTGGTAAAGTGATCGTGTTTCAAAATTAAAAGTAATTTTATTGTGGTTTCCGTTTCTGTACTTTTCTGTTAATTCAAAATTAATTAATTAATTAATACCTATAAATTTCTAAGTTATATAACTATTTTAAAAACCAGGTAAGTAATTTTGTTTTAGTGAAAAATAAAGTGTTCGACATTTTTGAAATAGTTGAGGTTATGTTTCGGCCTCCATGTGCTCGTCCATGCATGTAAATATTTTTTTTATGGTTTATAGTTTTTTAATACATTATAAATTTGTAAGAAATTTAATAATTAGTAAACATTAACATTTACTGCTTAGTGTTAGATTGCAGATTTTAGCGATTTCTCATTATCGGTGAGCTTTGTAAGTCAAATATGTCCTACAAAAACATTTTGGATGTTACTAAGCGATCTAGAAAAAGACGTTTCTACACTAGAAATCTTACGCCTTTAACGCATTATGACGCTTATCAATCTGCACAACCCATCACAGGTGAAGCAAGCGGGTTGATAGACAATCAAAGTATTTTAACTGAATTATCAGATATGGAATGTGAATCAGATATAGAGAATAATTCTAATAAAATTATAAATTTTTTAAAATGTTGGTCGATAAAACACAACATAACTGGCAGGGCAACAGATGAGCTACTTGTGTTTTTAAAAAGTAATGGATATCCGAATATTCCGAAAACATGTAGAACTCTACTTAAAACTCCTGTTAGTAGGGATATTTTGAAAATGGATTCTGGAAATTTCGTTTATCTGGGTATTAAATATAATTTAGATAAGTATTTAAATTCAATCAAAAATCTTCCGGCCGAAATAGTGCTTAATTTTAATGTTGACGGTGTTCCAATTGCAAAAAGCAATCGCAACTGTTTTTGGTTAATTTTATGCCAAACAAAAAATTTAGGAATTGAATTAATTTTTGTTGTGGCTGTTTATAATAGCACTGTCAAGCCGAATGATTTTAACGTGTTCTTGCGACCTTTGGTTGATGAAATACATATTTTAGAGCAATTGTATATATTTAAAGACAAGGCTATTAAAATATCAGCTGGATTGTTTATTTGTGATGCCCCAGCCAAAGCGAGCATAACTGGTATTAAATCACATACTGGTTATTTCGGGTGTAGTAGATGCACAACAGAAGGAAGCTATTATAAAAATAGAGTAATTTTTCCAGAAATTAATTGCACCCTTCGCACAAATGAATCATTTCGATCTAAAATTGATGAGTATCATCATAATTCCACATCAGTATTAGAAGAATTGGATATTGATATGATTAATCAATTCCCACTGGATTATCTTCATGTTGTATGTTTAGGTGTAATGAAAAAGATGTTAAATATATGGATAAATGGGCATCCACCACATATTCTTCAGAATCGTGATATAATGCAAGTCTCAGCACGCTTAGTAGAAATATCAAGTACACAACCATCAGGATTTCAAAGAAAAATTCGACCGCTTACGGATTTTGGATATTTTAAGGGATCAGAGTTCCGAACTTTTTTAATTTATTCAGCACCATTTGTTTTAAAAGACATTTTATCTCAGGATAAGTATAACCATATACTATTACTACATGTTGCCATACGAATGTGTATAAATGGAATGTGTACCGAAAAACCAAAAATGATTAAAGATATTTTGAAATTATTTGTACAAGAGACAGGACAAATTTACGGAAATGAAAATATTTCGTATAATGTCCATTCATTAATCCATATACCAGATGATGTTTTGCGAAATGGAGCTTTAGATAATTACAGTGCTTTTCCTTTTGAAAATCATATGTTTTATATAAAATCCCTCTTACGTAAAAAAAATGAGCAGCTGGCACAGATATGTAACCGCTTAGTTGAACACGCTAACATATTGACAATAGAAAACCGAACAAAAGTGCAATTGTTACCTGGTTTGCAAAAAAAATCTTTAAATACTTTAGGAGAAGTTATATATTTAGAATTGAACCTTAAAAATATGAGAATTGATTCTGGCCCTAGGAATCAATGGATTTTAACGAAACAAAAAAGTATTGTGCAATTCATTCATGCTGAAAAGATTAATCATAAAATAAGGTTATATGGTTCAGAAATTTGCGGAAAAGAAAATTTTTATAATTTACCCATACATTCTAGTAATTTAGATATGTATAAGACCACAAAAAATAAAATGGATCCAATTTATTGGCCTATAAACATAATTGGATGCAAACTTTTCATGATGGAGCATAAGAGTTATTATGTTTTCTTACCAATCTTGCATTCTGCGTAAGCCATTCCAATGTATTTCAAAGCTATTTGAGTAAGGAGCATACACCAAAGTTTTTATGTAAGAGTAAGAAATCATCTTAGGTAAATATTATTATATCTGTTTAATTTTTAAATGTGTAGATCGTTTATGTAATTCCGTCTTATGTGTAAACATTAATAAAAATATTAGTAAAAAAAGTTAAACTGTTATATTATGATTCACAGATGTATATGATTGTCGAAACGGTTGCTTCTGATGGCAGTTTGGAAGTCGTAACAGTGCTAGATCATTGGATAGACAACGAGAAATTATATTGGCCGTCAATTAAATTATACCAAAGAGCCATTAAGTACGGATATAGAAAAGATGAAACCTGGGAATGTTTTGACTTTAAATTACTAGCTTCAAACATAGGTATTTATTGTAATTTCTATTGTAATATTTTAATTTCTATTTAAGTAATTAGAAAATATTATAATTATTATTTTTCTTTTATTGATTCATTATTATTATTATTATTATTATTACTATTATTGTTAATTGAAATGAAATTAAAATAAAATAAATTTCTATTTCTTCCTTAGAAACATATTCAGAGGCAAAAAAAAAAGAGCGGATGTTTAGTAATTATACTAACTCGGATTCCGAAAATTTTCACAAAAGAAGCAGAACTTTTAAACAACCGGACTACGACTTTAACGTAACATTTGATAGTAACAGAGATTATGAAAATATTTCTCCAACGTTACCGCACAATATTTTAAATATAAACAAAAAAATTAACCCAATAGAAACGCAGACAATACCACCGCATCCTATTGAATCAGGTCAAAATATGTTCAATGAATGTATTAAACCATTATTTTCTTCACCTGTTGTTCGTCAAAACGCAGTTATTGCTGAAAACGATAATGATTTGCGGCTACAAAACATAGAAAATAAAATTAATCAAATATCTATTTCAATGTCACAAACAGAAAAAAAGCTAGATTGCATTTATGAGATGCAGTCTGCACTCGTATCGCTAGTAAAAAAGCAATTTCCAAAGATTTCGACTTTGGTAAAAGATGTTGAATTCATCATGCCGAGTTTTCCAATAACTTCAGTAACCGGGATTGAAGAGTTTAACAAAAAATTATTGGCGAACACTGAGTTCATGGAACAATTAGTAAGTTCATTATATCATTTTCTTAGCCATTGAAAAGAGTGGAGTAAAAACATTATCATAATATATTATAATTATATTCCCGTTTATAGGTTATAAGACTCAAAAAAAATGATTTTAAGCCGTCAATAAATGACAGCGTAAAAAATATCATGGAAGATATTTTTACGTATTCGTTGTTGAAAAAATTTACCTGGACAGGACGAAGCGGACTCGAAAGAAGTATATAAATTACTCGGACTATTTTATTATTTTGTTCTAATTTAATTATCTAAACAATAATTTCAGATATAACCAAATTAGTTTTCAATAAAAATTCGGGGATATTAGATTTAATTTCTAATATCCTTAATTATAAAAGACATGAAGAAATATCGCCGAACATAATCCACAAATCAATTAAAGAATTTTTTAAAAGAATTAATTTAAGGATTAACCGGCAAACATTGAATGTGACTTGCTAAATATAATTTAAATATTTACTAAAATACCTACATATAATATCGTTATTTTTTTTATTTTGTTTTTAATTGAAATAAATAAATTCTTATTTTTGTTATTAAATTATATGAAATATTAGATAATTAAAAATTATATTCTTGTGTTTATATGTACATGTCTTATTATTAATAATCATTTTATTTAATTATTTCAAATAAAAAGTAATGAATTTCTAATTAGTTTTGTTTTTTACATATTAAAAGCGCTACCGAAAATGCCTACTTTACTATGGACACATAATATTGTACAACGTTCATCGTAGTAAACACTAAAGTGCTTATATTGGTTGGAATATTAACTTTCCTTTAGTCTAACACATAATGAACACAAAGGCGATACTTTATAATAACAATGAATTTATATTGGACGTACCCTTTGTTTTACTTTTGTATGACACAAACTATATTTAAAGTGCTCCATGTGTGTTTATATGTGGTGGGCACGTATTAACATTAGTAATTACTTTGGTAACGTTTCTTGGTCGGTTACCTGTTGTACCTTTTCTAAGACTTAATGTAGACACAAGTGAGACTAACTAAACACACATGTCGTTACATTTTATTTCCTTATTTTTTAGTAAGCTCCTCCCTTTCGCTCACACAAACAGAAAACAATTATTAAATTTTCTCTCTCCATAAATACTTTTTGCCTGGGCGTTGTATACCATTTGTAAGTACTTGAGTCAATACTTTTACATACTAAGTAGTACATGCACTAACGGACACATTACAGATACAAATCGGACACATTGTTTGTCGGGTGATATTATCTACCGAAAAGTGGTTCGCGCTAGTTATTGATTTTGTGGATTTTTAATAGGAGAAGAGGTAGTGACGGGATCACGCCATTGAATGGACCTGTTTTGGTTACCGTTATTTGAGCCATATGAATAATTTTGAGTGCTGTAGTTTTCAGCATAAGTACGGTTCTGGTTTTAGTAGTTAGGTGGTGTAGAATATTGTCTGTTGTGCCGAAATTCATTTGTATGTTGTGTGCGCTGGGGAAATTGACGTGGATTCTGGTTGTAGGACTTAGATGAAGCGAACGAATAGTTGAAGTTACGAGATTCAGTTACAAGATTTTCCTCACTTTCGTTCTATATTCCGATTTCATGTAATCATGTCTCTTGCAGTAACCACAGATTTTTCGAACTTCTCCCAAACTATTTTCTAGATGAAACTGGTTATGTGTGACGTTAGTTTGTCTATTAGTATCAGTGGGTTCTCTGTGTAATCTGACTACCATATAAGTTTTTCTCAAATTGCAACTCTTGAACTGCTGCTTCCATGCATGATTTAAGAGATTCTTTCTGATGCATGCGCACAAAATTCCTTATTTGATTAGGGAGCCCCATGATTAATCTCGGGACTACCCTTTTTTCTTAAATTGCCTGTGCCTTTGTTTCATCGTTTATCTCGTATTGGTTTTTGAGAAGCGTTTTATATTATCTTGAACATGTGTTAAAATATGAAAATATTAACCAGAGCTGAACGCTAAGTAAATCTACTTAACTTCATGCCCGCTGTAAAAGGTACTCCACAACACATTCAAACGAAATATTTCCGTTCAGTTCTTAAAGACTTTACTTGTCAGTAAAATGTGAACTCGATTTATTGTATTCGTATTTAAAGTTGTTACTGAGTCGATGGTTGGCCCATAAGTGTGCTTTTTAAACTTCGAAATTTTTGTTATAGCCAAAATTCATGCGACCGTCGCTGTTTTGGTGTCGTTATGAGGCCTATAAGATCGATATAGAATATAAAGTCCTGACCTATAACGAAATATCAGAAATACTTGATGAATAGATAAATTGCAAGTAATTCCCTGTCAAATGCGGAATATGTCTTTACAGCATCCGATAATTCCTTCGTAAATAATCCTAGAATCTCTCAACAATAATTATTGAATTGTCGTAACACTGTGCAGACGCAACCGTAGTTAAAATGAATTTCGCGATTTTCAGTACATGTGCCAGAAACGTTATGTTGGCCAAATCTATTTTTGGTTTAATGGGTAAATCGTTGCATTTTTGGACCAAGAGAAATTTAGCGCCATAGCTGTTGTTGATCGTGTAATGTATCAGAATTGGCGTGTCAACACGGATGGTCATGCAATTATTCCACAGTTGAGTCGCCGAACCAACCAGCCTTTTAGTTTAAGATCAAGAAGAAGTTTGAATTTACTTATACCTAGCTGGTGGTAGCGGATCATCCCATTTAAGATTGGTAGGCTTTTTAAGAAATTTTTAAAATTTTAAGCACTGTGACAAGCCAACCCAATGGATCAAATAGGTGACTTACTTTGGATAATATTATAGTGCGTCGAATGATTGACATGAATACAAAGCTTTCAGATTTAGGGTGCCATTTAATTACCAATTCCTTGACAGGAGCCATGAGTTGGTTAGCTTGATCGATCAATGGTTTACTTTTAGTTTCTTAACTTTTATGGAGAACCGTAGGCAGAATATTTGGTTTATTAGACTTTTACTTTCTTAAATTAAACCAATACATTTGCAATATTTTGGTGACTTCCTTTTTGGGTTGTAATGTCAAAGATACATGATTTTCATTCGCTATTTGTTATTTCTCGTTGGTAAATAGGAAGCAGATGCTACAGCCTGTAAGTGACTGTCTTCAATCAGAAGTGGTGAATTGGTTGAGAACGGTTCGAACCCTAGACTATTTAATAATTACTTATTTTTTATATTAGGCCCTGATAACCGCAATGTAATGGATCCTTAATTTGGTTGTGCTATGCTTGTTCTTTTTCACACTCCATGGTACGGTTAAATATTGAATGATGATTTCTTTATAAATCAGCCTTGATAATCTTTTGCTAGATTCTGCTAGAATTGACGTTCGCAAAACTTTTCTTCTGATGCTATTTTAGATTTGTTTCCTAAACTAATAGGCGTAGGTTTATATCGATGTCGATAGTATATCTTTGCTGGGTACGTCATTGTCGTTTGATTTTACGGTTTTGCCTCGAAACTACCCAAACAATTGTTATATATTTTTTAAAACTGGCTCATCTGGTATTATTTTAATTTGACCATCTAGAATGGTGTTGAAAAACTATTCTGTTCCAGTCATAATATCAATGTGGTATTATGTCTTTCATGTTAAATTGGGGATCCAGACAACGGTTTGTAGTTATTTGATAGGTGTTGTGATTGGTATAGGACTTGGTAATTTTGGACATTACTAAAGCATATATGGAGATTTAATTTAATAGTTAATGTCACAAAACCTTTTGAAGCCCCTGATCCAGTATAATCCATCCCATTAATTAAAGTGCGAGCATTTCATTTCCTCAATGAAAAATAAAGCTGTTTGTGTGCAAATACTAACATAGAGTTTAAATATACGCATACGCAACCTCCCAATTATTTTTTTAAATATTTTCACAAAATTGTCGTTTTTTAAATTGCCGTTAATTTAAGGGGTTACAGCCTCTTCTTCATAAAACAATCTAATCCAGCTTGAGCCTTTATTCATTTATAGTAAAATAATCTGAACTACAACTCATAATTTCGTTTGCTAAGTATTTCACGGATCATACTAAGTAATTAAGAAGAAAAGCAAAGAAAAAATTAAAATGAAAAAAAAAATCTTGTATTTAACTTTTTCTATTAACCAAATAGAATTAAGATTTTTTCGTTCATTTTCATCTTACAATTTTCGTTTTAATCAAACATGAAATTTATTGTACCACAAAAAAAATGTTCTTCAGGCAATTTTCTTAAAATATTACAAAAAAATTTGAAATGAGCACAAAACTTCTTTTTTTTTTATTTAATATTGTCGCAGACATTTTTTCCATTGTTAATTTCCACCAATATTAGTATGTCTACTTTTTGTTCTTGTATTCTAAAGCTGGAAGTGCTTCAGTCAGTGTATTTTTTAATGATTCTCTTCCGTGGAGGACAATTATTTTCAGTTTACACACTGTGGGGACTACCAACAAGTGAGCGTTGGAGAATGAGTCTCGAATATAGTAAACAAGTAATAAATTTATCGAAAGTTACCCTCTAACCTAGACTGAACCAGAGAGATGTAGCTTCAATTACCGATCTCAAATTGGCACAAGTAATTCAACAAACTTGGTACAGTTTATAATAATAAAAATGATTTTGCTGACACTTACTAATCGCAATACGCACTAGAGCCCTGCATCGGATGAGTATATCCGCGGATATCCACAAATATCTGCAAATATCTGCTATCCACAGATAAAATCGGATGTATCCGCAATAATCGCGCAGATATTTTCAAATGCGCCGCATCACAAGTGCAAATTAAATATGTCAAACGAATCAATGTATTTGTGTTATACGTACGTGTGTGTTTTAAATTTTAATTTTCTCAATTTTCCGCTTTATCGTTTTTTAACCATCTTCTCAATTATATACCGACACTTGCAACAAACACAATCAAATAATTTATATTTTTGCAAAGAGAAATATAGACGGTTTTGGAGGTATATTATCATAACCTCTCAAAAACTCTTATATTAATATAGGAGGTTTTGATATTATCAAAATCTCCTATAGTATATACATTCGTTTTGGTTTTGATATTATACTAGTACTGTTTTGTTGGTGTATATTGTAATGTTATATCCCAATCACCGACTTGTTTAGTTAGTCACAGACTTATTTGAATTTGTCGGCTGGCGAAGTAACTTATTGTTTTTGTGGATGCGGATGAGTGTGTATGCGGATATAAGCATTTTAAATGAGTGCGGATGCGGATGGTTTTTATTGTTTTTTTATTATATTTTTTTCGGATGCGGATACCAAAAAACATATCCGCACAGGGCTCTAATACGTACTGCTAATTTGGTGGAATGTTTCTATGATTTTTCTTAGAGTTAAAGACAATTAAATTGAATAACCGTAAACAGACAAAACATGTCACATAATGTGTCGTCAAAAAATGTGCTGAGATAAGTGCCAAGATGTTTTCAATGTCTTTGGTTTGTGGTGTGAGTGACCTAGAGTTGAGTATTGCCTCGATCTAATAGATCAGTGCCATTATATCTTCAAATGCCAACTCTGAATAGACCGTACTGCTGTTTCCCACAGGCTGCTGAAATGAAGAGTCACAGGAAGGTTACATTTTTAAATAATTCCCGTCTTCGCAGTGAATTTAATCACCTCTTTGTTTGCCGTACTCTTGTAAGGCTGTTTTTGAATCTGGGCAGCTTTCGTTTTGCACCAATGAAATTCGTGCCATTGTTTTAGGGAGCCAGTTCCAGGTGGATTGCCTTGACCGCAATTGCACCTCTATCTGTGACCAGGTATATTTATTTTGTTTCAGCAAGTGCGATCTCTCCCTTTATATAGGGAGATCGGTTGGATTTCATCTTCGAGCAACACAGTCGGTAGGATTTTCACTTGCAGATCGGTTGGATTTCATCTTCGAGCAACACAGTCGGTAGGATTTTCACATTAGGATCTATGATCCCATTTTGTTGTCGGCAGCAGATCCATTATTTGTATAGTACGATTTGAAATAAACTTTCCCCTTGGAAGCAAGATGCGAAAGTCAGTGCAGGACTATCTCTAAATCCATCCAACAATATACAGGAATAGAAGATAGCTTCATGGATTCAGTGGCAGATTAAGTTAGGGTCGCCAATAGCAAGGCACCGCATAGCTCGAGTCGAGGAACAGAAATCGTCTTGAGCGGCGCCACTGTTGTTTAAGCTACAGTTAACCTTACGTGTACATTTACAAATTCGTCAACTGATCTATAATGGAGTGGCGCAGCATGAAATTTACTCGTTGGCAGTGTGCTATTTATTATGCGAGAAATGTTGATTTTCTCTAGTTGCTTCAGATTCTTTCGTATAGTCACCCAGGTGTCTATAGATGCTTGCGGCAGCGGTTCATCCCAATCAAGATAACTGTTAACCATAACTGGTGAAATAAAAGTTTTATTAGAATGACAACAGGAGTTAACCAGCCAAGTGTATCGTAAAGACGCGAAGCTTCTGATAGCAGACTTCACTTCGTGTAGGCGGTTGGTTTTTGTAGCTGAATCACATGGAACTTGAAGGTATCCTTTTGTGTATCTCAGACCCAGAGTTTTGTTATTTGGTCATCCAAACTTATCACTATCATGTCTTAGTAAACGCTTGATAATAATGGAAGTAATTCATGCGACCTTGTGTAATGGAAAACCTACTTCATTGAGAATGGTTGTTATATTATGTACCGATGCAATTGCTGATGTAGTGTTGCCACTTTCGTTTAGGAAATCTTCCATATAAAAATCGTTTAGAATGACGTTTGAGGCCTGTGGGAACTCAAATGCCCGTGTACCTTAGAACGGAGAAGCAGATGTGCCATATGTGACAGAAAAAAGTCGAAAGTACTTCAGCTGGTCAGTGGGGTTTCCACGCCATAAAATATAATGGAAGTCACGGACCATTTGTATCTCTGGTATGTGCTGTTAAAAATAAGTTTTCGTAATATTGTTCAGTGTTAGGGCCTTTTGAGATGGAAGCTCTTCTAGCTCCCAAAAATTACGTAATGTTTTGTCGAAATTGAACTCCATTCGTAACGTGCATAAGTCACACGTCCAGATACCTCCTGAGATAATCCATCCAAGAGCAGTGTTTTGTGCGATTATGCCATTGGGTCCTGCTATCAGTCCTTGACATAGAAGTTTGACGAAATTACTTATTCCCAGAACAATATCAACTTTGAGACACTGATGCTCCAGAGGACACCTGCATTTAGTTGCATGAGACTCATGCCTTTAGTTTAGGTAATCGCGAATTGGGACGATCCAAAATGAGGGCCTTCGTGACAAAACTTGCATCCATTAGCGATTATTTACACAGCTAATGGGAATAAGAATGCGTTGAATGATGGATATTCCACTTCAATACTTTTAATCGCCCATGGCCTCCGTGTGTTTTCATCCTGCTTTTGCAGAATTATGTAAATGAGCCATCCTGGTTAATTACGTCGCGTTTTTCTGCACCTTGACCTATAGTGCTTTTCATCCTCTGATGACCTAATCAGACGTATCGCATGTTCATTGCGTTGAAATGACAGACTCTGCGTACACAGAGTTTCGACCAAGTCTCCAAGTAATTAGCCGATGTTATTGGAATATGCTTTAATAATTTTGCAGCATCATCGCGTAGAAATCTTTTCAATTACTGAAACTTCTGGACATTCGATAGTGATGAGTTAATATGCACCGATAAAGAAAACATGACCTTGAACGATGGGAATTCATTATATTCCAGAAAAAATCGATACGATGCTAAAATAACTGTAAGCATACGGCCAAATACGATACTACCAAAAAAATACATCCATAGATTGAATATCACATGAGGGCTCCGATTGTCAGCCTGCAAATAACTTTTGAAAAATTGTATATTCATTTGACGAAATTTCATATCCATCATTGTCCACAATCTAAATTGTTCCAAAATACATAAAACACGTAGATAGATTTCGTATTCGAGCGAATTGTTTATATGTATCTGAAAATGTTGTTTTGAAGACTATATGGCGAAGGCAATCAAATTTGACCCCCCTTCCCCATCTTTTATATGTATATATTTATATCTGTGTATATGTGAACACATATTTACGTTTATGGTCACTCGGCATTCATCAAACCCATGAATTTTTGATTCATGTAACTTGGAACCATTTTCTTACTTGAACATGACAAATAAATTCAAAATTGTAAAGGGTACCTCAATTAGAGGTCACAACTAAAATTAGAAATTAATAAAAACAAATGCAGTACAACTTTAAGCGATGGAATCGATTTGATCGACAACAGCAAATTATATAACCGCAGAGTATGTCAAATTGAATCACCCGTTAGACATTTTCGACAAGATACCTATGATCGAATTGTAATGAATTAAACCGATAGACAGAGAAATGAAATTATTTGTGTGTACGTAACGTAATCATATACAGAAACGATTTTGAAACAATTTGCTCAGCCGAAAAAAAAAATTATCAGAAGATTTTAAATTCGATTGGTTCGATTGTGCAGCTCAACAATATTTTGTTCCAATTAATTTCGACAGAATATAGACGATACGAGTAGATACAAAATGAAATACATAAAATTCTCGTTTTAACATAATTTGCAACATATTACAGACTTTTTTTTTAATTAGTTTTTCATTTTATTTTTTATCTTGCTGAAAATTATGCTGGAACGAGTATTTTTTTTTTATGCTACTTTGTTCAAAGAATAAATTGAATCTACGTTATTTTCTGTTGATGTCACATTTTCGATTTATCTTCAGCGTTAAAAGCTTAATATGCGAATGTAAAATGCACATCTTTGTTGTTTGCTTTTACAAATTGTGTCGTTGGCATGCAAATATAAAAAAAACAGTGTTGCCAAACGTGGATTAATGTTAAATCGAGGATCGTCGTAGTGGGTAAAACTGCTTAGGTATTTAATCATCAAATTAACAGGAGTTCAGAAAAGAAACCAAAGCTAAATAGCTCCTTAGTAGTATTGGCGAATGTGGGGGGGGGGGGCATAAATCGAATGATTTTCATCGGCTCCGTAACCTTTTACAGGAGAGAATCGCAAGTGCATGTACGACCTCCACGTGGTCGCTACTGGTAACTAGGAATCTTCCTAGGCTAATGTACAGCACTGAATGAGTAAACCTTACACAAATCCCCAATTTACGGTGGAACAGCATATGCCAATGGATGAATGGTTAGTGGGTCAACAAATCTCTAATATTCTGACTTTGGATACCAGGCGAACTCCAGTTTTAATCAGCCTTACCATCGTATACGGATCTCTGAAGAACAGAAGGAATCTCTAACATGGGCAAAGGTTATCTTCTTTGGCGAAAATTCGGTGACGGTACCAGCAGAATCGAAAAGACAGTGGTTCCAAGATGAATTGAAAGCTGCGGATAGTAAGCGACCTAGAATGCAGGAAGCTCAAGGAGCTACTATGACACACGGGGCAAAATTGTTCAGTGACGTCCTTAAGGAGCATCCAATGATACTAGCCGTCATTGACAGGAGTCAATGTCAATGTCATTGACCTCCATCTTGTAGGGATGCAGCATGGCACCAAGGGCGCGTGAAGCTAACGGCGTGCGCCGATCAAAGATCGTTAGACCTTTATCGTCTGGCTGAAGCTAAGGTAGGGGAAGCGTGGGGATGCGCGAAGCTGGCACTGATTGACAGGAACAAGATCCCTAGCAGACCAAGGGCTCGCGTCCGGTCGCCAATCGAGCCATCCTGTCCCGATAAAACAATTAGGATAATTCGGGCAAGCAATGTTGATCTTCCAACGAACAATTAGAAGATCATTAAACAAGAGGAGGTGAAGGGAGGATCTAGGTTGTCTATTTTAGTGGTGAACAAAGAGTCCTTAGTCCCTCTAGCTAAGATAAATGTGGTAATCGGCTTCGACTTCGGGTCGATTACCCTAAAGGTGTTTAAAAAGGATGAGGTCGAAGCGATTGTGGAAGACCTACCAATGGAAAAGAAACAAAGAGACGAAGGTTCTAGCATGCAGGACGTTGGGAGATGGAGCGGTTAACGGCTATGAGTAGTCGCGTATCCCTGGACTCGGACGAGGAAAATCGTGTCAAGTCGATGGAGGAGGAGGGTGTCAAAAAAAGATAACAAGATGGACCTGAAGGGAGCGTCAAAACTGACGGAGGATATATGAAAGAAAGTCAGTTAATCTGTTTATGCGTAGCATGGTTCAGATTAATCTTCACCATTCTAAGGCGGATTCAGCAGCCGTGATCCTCAGACTGACCAAATCAGATGAGGATATAATTCTAGTCCAAGAACCCTGATTTAGTAAAAACAAGATCTGGGGCCTCGGTTTAAAAGGGTATACAATTTTATACTCTTCTAGGTTCGATAAGATCAGATCTTGCATTCTCGCTAAAAATAACTTGAATATTTTTCACAATATAGTAGTGGTGACGTAACGGCAGTCGGTCTGGAGACGGGAGGCTGCGTATTATGGCTGGTTTCAGCCTACATGGACCGGGAGAATGAGGTTCCGCCGGATAACCTGGGAGAACTGATACTCAAAGTGGAACAGGAAAAGGTCGGAGTAATACTGGGTCATACAATCTGAGGAACCACCGACAACAATGATAGGGGTAGTACTTATTTGATTACCTATTTGGGACTAACCTTGTAGTGTGTAATGTAGGGCAGGAGCCCTCATTTATTATCAGTAACAGGCAGGAGGTACTAGATGTTACCTTTGCATCAGACCCCATTATATCATCGGTACGTGACTTTTAATATTGACATTCACCTTGTTACCCGGAAAGCCTTCAGGAATCTTAGAAGGACTAACTGGAACAAATACGGGGAAGTGTTAGTACGACTCTTACCGACCGATGCTCCGAAGCCCCCAACCACAAAGAAGAAGCTGGATTTCCTGGTGGAGGAAACCAAAAGCGCCTGTAACTTGTCCTTGGACACTGCTTGCCAAGAGAATACCTCAAAGGAAGCAGAAACCGGTATGAAGGTCCAGAGATTTGGAAATCCTTCGTATAGGGTATAGGAAAGCATTCAACTGAGCAAAAGGCTCTAGGGAAGCTCAGGATTGGGACTCCTATAAGCAGCATCTTAAAAAGTATAAAAAGGAATTAAGGAAGGCACAGAGGAGGTCTTAGAGACTATTCTGTGATAAAATGGAAGGTGCTTTGGAGACCTCGTGTCTCAGGAAAATCTTATCTACGAGCCCAACGAGCCCAAGCTACTTAATTAACCCATTGGGGTTCCTGTTGGTACCCATTTCCCAGGTAGTGTGGATGTGTCGACGGAGCTTGGTAGGAATAGGGAAAAATTATCGTAGGGGTGCCCGGGGGAAATCGTGTGCAAAAACCTGATCCTATGGGCACTAAACGGCTTTAGACCCTATAAATCGGCAGGCCCGGACGGTATCATTCCAGTGGAATTGCAAAAACTATCGTCTAGCATTCTCCCATGACTGGAGGTGATCTTCAGGGGTGTTTGAAGCTGAATTATATTCAGGAAATGGATGGAGGTTAGGGTGATTTTTATCCTGAAAACGAGGAAGAATTCATAGGCCTACCCAAAGGACCTAAGACCTATAACTCTATCATCCTTTCTGTTGAAAACATTGGAAAGACTGATTGATGTGTACATATGTGCAAAAATAAAACCCAGTAATTGGGGGATTTCTCAGCATGCGTACTGGAAAGGGAGATCTGTGGACACGGCTCTGCATTCCAACAATTGAGCAATCAATCCGTTCGAAAGAGTACTGTATGGTAGCCTTCCTCGATATAGAGGGCAACTTTAGCAATGTCAGGACGGAGGCAGTTCAGGAAGGACTGTCTTTCTTAGATGTGGACTACTCCTTAAGGAGGTTGATAAATCAGTTAAGCAGGATTGTTAACGCGAGATAGAGGAATCCACCATTAGGAGGCGAGTAGTTAGAGGTACTCCGCAAAGTGGTGTCCTATCACCTCTTCTCTGGAACATAGTAATCAAAAGACGTAGCGGTCGTGATCTCGGGTATGTACCTAAGCACGACTAGGGATGTCATACAACACGCGCTCTTAATCATTATAAAGTTGGCTAGCAAATGTGGGCTGGGTATAAATCAATCCAAAACAGAGCTTGTACTCTTCACTAGAAATATAAAATCCCGGTAGTCACCCCTCCTACCTTAAAAGGCACGGCACTGGCTTTTACTGATAAGGCAAGATTTCTAGGCATAATTTTGGACAGTAGGCTTAATTGGAAGCCCAATATTATAGAGAGAGTAAAGAATTCTCTATACTCATGTAGGAACGCCGTCGGTAGGAGATGGGTTTAAAACCAGTGCTGGTACACGGGCCCTTCACCGCTGTAGTCAGACCAATTCTGATGCATGGGGTGAGTGTGTGGTGGCCAGCACTAGACAAAAAAACTTATAGAAATATGATAGAGAAGGTACAAAGAACGGCCTGCTTGCTTATAAGCGGGCGCTGAGGACAACCCCTACACGTGCTCTGGAAGCTATGCTCTGCCTTCTTCCTATCGACAGCTTTGGTAAGCAGAGAGCGGCAACTCCGGCTGCATGACTCTCTACCGTGTTTAAGTGGAAATGTCTACAGACGGGTTACTCGACGATTGGCAGTTCGCTTAAGGAAGACTTGGCGAATAGTGACTATACAGTACCGATTATATACTTTGAAAAACGCTTCCGAATCCTTATCCACTCAAGAGAATCCTGGGAAAACAGGTCAACAACAGAAACTGGAAGTATACAATTCTACACTGACGGCTCCAAGCTAGATGGCAAAGTCGGAGCTGGAGTCTATTGTGACAAATTAAATGTGAATATATCCGATCGTCTTCCTGATCACTGCAGTGTGTACCAGGCAGAGGTGGTAGCGATTGAGGAACCGCTGACTTGGTTAAACATAATGTTATATCCACAAGAGATATAACAATATATGTGGATAGTTAGGCGGCAATCAAGTCACCGGAATCAGTTTCTTTGACGTCCGTGGTGGCATTGAAATGATGCTCATCTTTTAACGAGATGAGTGATCATTTCAATATCCAGATTGTCTGGGTCCCCGGTCACTCGGACGTTCTGGCGAACTGCAGTGCTGATGAACTGGCAAATAAAGGTACAACTCTCCAATTGAATTCGGAAAGGGCAAATCTGGGGAGGCCTATAGCAGTGCTTTTTATGGCGCTTAAAAAGGAGGCGATAGCCTCGGTACAGAGGTAGTGGAATAACACCATAACATGTGATGTATCGCGGCAAGTCTGGCCGAAACTGGACTTGAAACGCTCACAGGACACTGCCTCATTGGCGAGCATGTGAGGAAGCTTGTGTCAATGACAAATGACTTCTGTAGAAGCTGCATGGATGAGGAGGGGCAAGAGACTGTGAGCCACTTCCTCTGCTCATGACCGGCGCTAGCTTACAGGAGGTATAAACATCTGGGCAAGTATTGTTTTGACGGCCTTATTGATCTCGAAAACTGCAATGTGTGAGATATCTTACGCTACATAAGTAGCTCTGAATGGTTTCAATGAAGGTGAAAGGGCAGTAGACTCTTTTGGTATTCTAATGGACCGTCACCGGTCTAAGTGTGCGTTAGCAGCCATTCTAACCTAACCTAACCTAAATAGCTTTTTTAGAGGAGGAACTGTTGTTTTAATTTTTCATCTAATATGATTGTCAATATTTTGTAGAAAATTAATGTTGTTGTTGTGTTCGTAAAGATTTCCGTGCCCTCATGTGATAAATGGACAATGGTATATAACCGGATATTAACAACAACATAACTGGACCCAATATCAATAACAGTAATTAAATGACAATAAATTATGTATCAATTAATTAAAATTGATTTTATATTTTACCGTATTTCGGATAAATCGAACACAAAAATTCGGTAAACACGCACGTAAGGGTTGAATCATGTATTTAAGAGTATAAATGAATACGGATTAGATTTTACTCGTATACCGGCTTAATGTAATTTAGATTTTATTTATTTTAAGGGTGATCGTAATAACAAATTAGTAATCATTTAGTGTACACGTTTCATTTTTCTGGGGAATGTCATTTAACCTTCACCTTGATAATTTATTATTTTGATTTTAAAGCACCACAAATGGGCTTGTTTGAATTCTGAAAAATCACTAGTTTTCCATTTTCTTATATATTATTAGATTAGTTAAAAATTTATGTGTATTATTAAAAATAATGACTTTTGATATTTTGTTATTGTAAAAATGTCAATTAGCATTAAGAGTAGTTCCCAAAACCTATTTATTCTGGAAGATTACGATCGCATAAAATGCGATCGCATAAAATTACAATTGGAAACGGATTCCATATCGTTTCAAATTGGAAGTATGTAAGTGGAAGAAAAACCGAGTTTTGGATTTATGTATAGCGGTCATTCGTACTAAAATTTCTCTACTATAAAATTCATTCCATTTTGCGAACTCAAGCCTGTAAGTAAGATATTAGATTAAATAATAAAAAAGGGTTAAACATAATATTAAGAAACGCTTGTCACTAGAGTCCTTTCATATTTACATATGGTCCTTCGAGCCGGATTGCCAAATATTATTATTGTAAGCGGATGAATTTTAGTGAACAAGTGAGTTTATAATCTGAATTTGACCGAACTTATGGCTGAAACCGAAGGCTTGAAAAGACAATGTGCTTTGTATAAAGCTGTTTTAACCAAGTTAGCAAAACATACGAATGAAGATTTTTGGTGTTCATGAAGTCTTAGAGAAGTTAGTTTACGTGGAAAGTTTAATTTTTGCTGTTAATCCAACCGAAGAATCTAAACTGTTAGCAGCCGAAGAGGCTTATTACCAAGTTGTTGCTAAATTACACAAGTGGATCAGAAAACGCGGTTTAGGAGAGAGTAACGGTGCTTTGAACGATAGTACAGTAATGAATACGAGCGGTTCACATCAACCGCCAGGGATGAAGCTAATCAAGCTACAATTGCCAACGTTCTCCGGAGATTACACCGAATGTCAGAGTTTCCACGATTTGTTCGTATCAACAAAAATTCCAATACTTAAAGGGTTACTCAAGGGAGCGACATACAATCTAGTCAAACACTTTCAGGTAACCGAGTCAAACTATATTGAAGCATTGTAAAAATTACAATGGTCGTAAAAGGCACACGATTAATGCGTTCATTCGAACATACTTGGAGCAACCATCTATAAATACAGTAACCGCAGCTAACATAAGGAAATTGTTAGACACATCAGATGAGGTCATACGCGGACTAAAGGCGCTTGACAGTAGACGATCGAAGAAAGTTAATATGTGTCAATAAAATATGTTTTAATTGCTTTGAATACCCGCCATGCGGTTTACAACTGTAGAGTGAAGGTGGGATGTCGTTACTGTTTCCGTAAGCATCATTCCCTATTGCATGTTGATGACCAGCCTAATCCTGCTGTAACTACGAATATGGCACAATCTTGCTCCAAAGATGATACGACTAAAGCTTATCATTTCAAATTACAACACACTCAGCCTAAAAATCAAACAATATTGCCAACTCCGCTAATAAACGTAGCTAATAAACAAGGTGTAGCTAGATCATGTCGTGCTTTGCTAGATACCGGCTCACAAGCATCTTTTGTGACAGAGGAGGTAGTTCAAAGGTTAGGATTAAAACGAACCAATAGAAGAGTGTTAATATCCGGAATTGGACCGATATCGGCAAGAAGATCGCATGGAGAAACAACCCTGGAGGTAACGTCTAGAAAATGACAGTAAAGGCATTTATACTTTCAAAGATTGCATCATTAACGCCTGCGTGTCTAGTTAGCGTCGAATTATTACAAGGTCTACCAGACTTTGAATTTGCTGATCCACGGTTTGATAAATCAGAGCCAATAGATATACTGTTGGGTGCCGACATAGTTTTTAACATCTTTCTGAACGGTATTGTGAAGCTGAGTGATAGCCTAATTGCCAAATACTCAACTCGGGTGGGTAATAAGCGGAAAATGTGAAACAGATTCACAAAAAAGTGTTCAGACGTACGCCACCGAATTAAATTTGTTGACCAATGGGGAATTCATTACAAAACTCCCATTTAAAGATGAAAGAGAGTCATTAGGGTCAACGTATCATTTAGCTTATTTAAGATTATTGTCAATGGAGAGAAGGTTTCAACGTGAACCGCACTTTCAGAACGCCTACCGCCAGTTTATTAAAGAATATCTAGAATTGGGCCATATGGAACCAATTAAGATAAATAAATGTGGATGATTTAATGACCGGAGCGGAAACAATAATCGACCTAAAATCTCTAAAGGATGATATTTGCACAATTTTAAAAGGCGGAGGTTTCAGTCTTAGATTAATGGCGTCAAATGATCAATGTATGCGAGACATATTAAAACCGAGCGATGCGCATATTAAAAATTTCACAGAGCATCCTGAACGAATCAAATTTCTAGGTGTAGGATGGAATTTAGAAATGAATGAATTTGTATTCCAGGTACAAATTGATGAGAGAAAGAGGCACTCAATACGCAGTCTACTTTCTGAAGCCAGTCTATCATAGTTCGAATAAAAATATAATTCCAAAATCTCTGGCTACAAAAAATAGATTGGGATCAAGAGTTACCATCAGATATCCACTCATCTTGGAACAAAATAAAAAAAGAGCTTCGCGCTACCAGTGAAATCCAAATTGAACGATGGGGTCTAGCAGTCAAAGAAGTGGTCCAGAATAAATTGTTGTGGAACGGCCCAACATGGTTAGCGGAAGATGAAGAAAAATGGCCAGATCAACCAAGCATACCACCAACTTCAAGATAGTCTACATCGAGTATAGAGATAAGTCATGCTGTTACAAATATTATGAATGAAGATAACGAAGCGATGATGCAGTTCCTAGTCAATAAGTATGCCAGTTATTACAAATTACAAAGGGTGATATCGTACATAATACGATTTTGCAATAATGCGCGCCGAATCAAACCTCGATTGCGCGGAACATTCAAAAGACAAGAAATCGAAAGATCCAATTAAATAATTTGTAAATTCACAAAGGAAGGATTTTGCTGAAGAGTATACCTGTCTGTTAAAAAACCGACAGATTCCAGTATCAAGTAAAATCAAAGCACTGGATATTAGAGAGTGGGTGGAAGACTTCTGTATAAAATCATAAAACCTATTCTTTGAGGAATCATGGAGTCCAATTAGATCAATATTACAGATTTTGGCTTTTTAGATTTTAAGACAGGAGTCGAGGTTAATCAGAGTAGAATTCGAATCGGCATCTTCTATTCTTCAAAAGAGCAATACAAACAGTATCCTCGATTTGAAATTCAAAGGATTCTGGTTTTTAATACGATACAAACCAAAAATTGCATATAAATACGGAAAAATTAAAGTAAATACTAAAAAATTCGATTAAAGATAAACAAACAATGACGTCATTGACGATATTTACCCGCATATAACATTTTACAAAAAAAAAAGATGAGACAAATATGCACAGTTGGTTTTGGTGTATTCAAATCACTCGATATTTATGTAGGTATCCGAAGAGAAAAATTGTTAAGCCCGAATTGATTTTCATGAAAAGTCAACACACATATAATATGAATACAAAACATTGCATCAACCACATGATGTTTCTCCGGCCTATCATATTCTTCCTGTATATACGTACGTCTACGTATATATGCATGTATATGTTAATTAATTTGTGATCGATTTATAGATTTTTTTTTGTTATAGCCAGAAAATTATTTCCCTGCAAATTTACATATATTCGAAAATAATCGATTTTTTTAAGGGGATCAGGTCAACCTATTGTTCTACTCATATGCATATATGAAATGCATGGTCGAAATGGTGACCGATAAATTTGCTTGCGATATACATATATGGTGTTTACCTAGAGCTACACAGCATACATATATATAAAATGTCAATCGGGTAAAGCCTACACAGTAATTGACAATTTAATGGCGAAATAAATAAATAAATTTGATTCAACGAACTGGACCAACAAAAAAAAATTTCCAAACTGACAAAACCAAATTTTCATTTTAGATGAATTGAAAAAAAAATTGTTGTGTTGCGCAGCAATGATAGCAGGCAAAATATTACAAAACATATATGAAAATTTTATTGTTTTTTGTTTAATTTTTTTACCACCCTATCGTTTATGTTCTATGTGTAAAACAGGATACAAATCGGTTGGATCTAGACAACTTATAAAAAATTGAGATACTTATTACAAAGATTATATCTTTTTGTGTGTATTTGTATATGTAGATATAATATAAGAAGCGGCACAAGAACAAGTGAAATACCAAAGAAAAGATGGAAAAAGTCTACACAAAACAAACAAAAAATTCCACATCTTTCAGTATTTTACATTTGCACCATAAAAATCTGCGTATTGAGAGGAATCTCTCGCTCGATATTCCCCTTAGTTTTGCATTGCCTTTTGGCACACACAACAAAACCTAAACACACGGATAACATCAGGAGAATTTTTGTCGTTTTTCTCGACGAAGTTTTCCACATTTGTTTTTTTTTTTTTCATTACTTTTTTAGTTTTATTCTTCAGTTGTGGAGTGAACGTCGGTTTGATAAGACCGTTGAATATATTTCGTATATATGTAGGTATTTATATATATATATATATATATATATATATATATATATATATATATATATATATATAAAATATTTAAAAAAATTTTAAGTTAAAATTTAATTAATTCATTTAATTTTTATTAAAGTGTTCGAATTAAATTTTATCGGTTGTTTGTTGACGGTGTTTTTTCGAGAAGTGATCATTTTTATAAAAACATACAGAGGAATAACAAAAAAATTTTAAAAGTTAAAAAAAAAAAATAGTTAAATTAAAAATATGTGGCAAGTGCTAGTTTACAATATTTTAAAATTTTTAATTATAATACGGTCGACGAATTAAATAATAATGAATATTTTTAAAGAATAGTTTTAGTTAAACAAAAAAAAAAAAAAAATTTTAAATTTAAATAAATATTAAAATAAAAAAATAAAATTTGTGATTTAGTAAAATTAAAAAAAAATAAAAGTGTTAAAGTGTTTTTTGGAAAATTTCCTAATTATGGAAAAAGTAATTGTGAAAATTTATTTATGGTTTATACTCGTATGGATTAATTGTGGTAAGATTTTTTTTTACTGTATATTTATGACGGTACAATTTTTTTATCTTATTTTTAAAATTCTGATAAATTTTAAATTTTTACACAGGTCATCAAAAATGTACGATTTCTTACAGGCGTTATGAAAAATTGCCTGTTTAATTACCTTTGATACAATCGAAGTTATGTAAACAAACTTTAAACTTTTTTTTTCGTGTGTAAACAATCAACTGTGTGTATTTTGTGAATATAGTCTCAACAGGTTTAACTTTAAGATTATGAAAAAATTTAATATAATTTTCTTTTTGTTTGGATTTTTGGATCCAAAATTGTTTTTCATGGAAATTTTTCATGCTATTGTTTTGAAAAGTGTGTAAAACAAGACGTACATTCTTTTAGGTAGTTGAGTGTTTTTCATTAGAGAAAATAATGAAAACAAATGAATGTGGTGTAGTTCAAAAGAAAATATTTAATTTTATTCTGTATACAATGTCTATAAGTTCTTAAATTTCAATTTATTTTTAATATGCAACATTATTATTGCATTTATTAACACATCAAAGTGGTTTTCCTTTTGTTTTTAGGTGCAAATTATTGGACATTTTTATTTTGCTAATAGACTAAACAGTATCTCAGCACTTCAAAATTAATTCAAATTATTAAAAAAATGGAAATTTTTATCAAAAATAGGTTTAAGTTAAAGTATTGTCCATCGCTAGCAACGGCAGAAGAACGTATTAAGTGTCCAAATACTATGCAGTTTTGCGACAAGAAAAAAGACCTCAAGTGTAGAGACCTATTATTTTACAGATCTTCCTAAAAATTTGTAACTAATGGCAAACTTTTGGATAGTCTGGATCCGCAGCCGCAGTTCGAGCTTTTAAAAGGTTGTGGTTAATATAGAAAGCTCATTGACGACCTAATGAGACCAATTGGTGCTAGTTACAGAAATCCTTTTGAGTCCCTAGCATTAGCATCCCCTTCATTTGTAACGGCATAATCAAGATCGCCGGTGTGTGCAATTTGGGATTTATCAAATGCAGTTTTTTTTGCCTCTAATAAATCAAACTCTGGTTATTCCAGAATTTCGTCTGCTAACTATGTGAATGATGGACCAGAAGTTAATGCAGTACCGTTACCATCAAACTTTCAGTGGATTATGAGTTGCGTCAAAAAATTCCAGCGATATCAAATTTTCTTAACCTATACGGCTAAAAAGCACATTGTTACATGCCTACCTCAGGGTTCACAAGGTTTGAGATGAACTTTTATCATTGTAAAAATTCTATAATCTAAGTAGCCTCCTATACATTTAAAATGAAAAGTACATATTTTACTATGAAGACTCACTAAAAATGTTGACCTGTAACATTTTTAAGGTTAAGCCATACAGAATTCCTCAATATATATTCGAGCTAAGGCTGTTATTAGCGGTTCACATAGCGCTTTTACTCCTTTTTTCCTTTGCACGCTTTTTTCCACATTTTTCCCATAATTTTTTCAAATTTAGAAACTGAAAATAATCCAAGTGGATCAAATCTGTCGAATTGAGTACATAAAGCAGCAATTCGAACTTTAACTTTCTACTTTGCCTTTCCCTTTTTGTGGCTGTTTTTTTTAAATTTTATCACTCAAAAGCTGCAATAAGTTTTCATAATACTCGACGTTTATTGTTGAAAATTATCCCACGAGCATGTAAAAACTAACGCCATGACTGTGCCTGCATTAAGAACTGTCTTTGCCTTCTTTGGAGCCGGTTTTATCCTTTCAATCCATTGTTTTGCCTGTACACTCTCGACGGCAGAGTATTTTACTTTTGTCAATGATTTTGTCTGAAATCTGAGACATTTAAAGGTTATAAATTAATCCCTAAATATCGGAATGGTGATACAAAATTCTAAAAGTTCTGGAAAAATTATGAAAAAAGAAAATTCATGTATCTCAACTTTCGAATAGACAAGTTTATGTTCATGACAACCAACGTGTTTGGAAAGCATTAATCTATTATAATTGAAATTGAGTAGGACAATTGAAATCTAGATAATGTTTAAACATAAACATAGATTTTACTCTGTCAAATAATCATATCGATTGAAAAACTGATCCGGCGGATTTTAACGGTTTACATATTATGATCGATTGTCAAATTTCGATTAGTCATCATAAAACTAAATGTTAAAAATATCCTGGTTCGATAGCTGCCTTCAGATAAAAGAATAGCTTTACGTACCTCCAGTTTGAAGTCCGTTATTCGAAAAAACGATTTAACTCAATTAAAATTTGGCAATCTATCTTTAACCATTAAAGTGTTAAACTAAAATTAATGCAGTTTATATAATTGGTAGTTTTAAAATAAGCTTTTAAGCTATACGTAACAATTAAAAATAGTTTAACGGTATTTTGCAGAATCAAAATTAATTCGTTTGATTGCCCAAAGAATTAGACAGGCAAAAAGTACTGATATATATATATATATATATATATATATATATATATATATATATATATATATATATATATATACATAGGTGATGATGAATCATTAGAATTGGATAAGATTAGACTTAAAAGTGTTCTTGAAAATATTTCTAATCTAAAAAGGCCAACAATAATTACTTATTACATACTTTTATTTGATCCATCCAACTGCTTAATTCATCTTTATAGCTTGAAATGAAATCTAAAAATAAATATCGTAATATTAACCCAGTATGCTGGTTTTTAATAGCAGTACACAGTAATTTAAGCCTAATATTGAATACTAAGCCTACTTAGATTACTCAGATTATTTTTTTAAGGATCATCTCCAAGAAATATTTGCTATTTAATTACCTTTACATAATCTAAATTGTATAAACATTCAACTGTGTGCGTTTAGTCAGAGCCTCCTATATAACAAAGCCGCAATGATCAGACAAATTTTTAACTGAACTTAATATAAGAGTCATACATTTTGCGATATTTTATAAGTTTTGTTTGATTCGCATTTTCGGATTGAAAGTCAATCATAACCTCATTTTTTTTATCTATATTTAACCCAAATCCTTAAATATATCATAAATAAATTTCAGTCAATTATATTTAGTAATTATATCAATATTTTTAAATTAAATTGACATGGATTTAATTTTTTAAATAATTTTATATGTACGTATATGTGAAATTTTGGTAGAATATAGTAATAAATGAAATAGAAAACCAAATAATGAAATATCGAAAACTTATGATATTTCGATCATACACAAAGAGTTTGTTTTTGTAATTTTTGTTTTTTTTATTTGTTTTATATTTTCATGTTTTGCGCGTCACGGACTATAGTTGTGTTTGTAAATAGAAGTTTCTTATGACCCTTATTTTAAAACATTTATTAAAAATATATAAAATAGATTTTATTGATTGAATTTTTAATCATTCATAATTTAACTATTACTTTAAATGTTTGTGCATTTAAAATTAATTTTTACCGCCATTTTCATGTTTGAAATACGTTTTAAAGGCAACACTAAAAGTAGAGATGTTTTCTTCTATCTATCACATTTATTTTAAGTTCGATTTTGATCATTGCAGCTTTGTATATATAGGAGGCTTTGGTTTAGGTCAATTTTAACAAATATAACTTTTAAGATGAGAAATGTAGTTTAATTTTTGTTTGTTTTCTGTTTTTAGGACCAAAAATTGTTTTGCGTAAAATTGATTTAAGTATTGACATTGTTTCAGAAAGTGTGTAAAAACAAGACGAAAATTATCAAATAGCTGAGTATTAGAAATTAATAAAAGACGTGATGAAATTTTATTTCAAAAGGATAGACTAAAATCAATTTTATCATGCCGTAAAGTCTGTGTAGTTTGCTAAATTTTTAATGTAACGAAAAAGTTTTTTATTTTTAGAAGATTTCTATCTAAACTGTTTAAACAAAGCATAAGATTATTTAACGACTCATTGTTCGATATGCTAAGTAAAGCAAAAGTTTCCAATGAAGTAAAATAACCTATAGGTTTTACTTTCTAAAAAATTACTCCATTTAGCTTAATGTTCTTAAGTAACAATAAATTGATTTCAAAATTATGAACAATTCAACTATCACACGATAGTTTACGAGCCGTTGTAGGGGCTTCATATTTCACCAATAGTAAATTCTTAGGCATGATCTTTCTGTTCTTCTCTAACAATTCTGCTGCATCTGGAACTTAACGTTCTACTTCTCATTTTCGCTATAAGTTTTAACAATTAGCTGGTACTGTCTCAGGGGCCTTACTTCCTACTTGAAAACCACTTTAAATAGTGTAACTTTTACGACATGATCCTCGGAATTGTTAATAGTAAACTAAACCACCGCCAACGCTTTATTCCCATCGTGGTTCTTTTCCTTGAACAATAATGCTAACGAGGATTCAGTACCAATATAAGTTACAGCATAAAATACAACATATATACTGAACGCACCAATTAACGAAGCCTGTACTTACTTTCTCTTACTGAAGTTGGACAGGGACCGTTGTCTAATGAGTGTACAAATACTGGTCTTTCATTAGGCACTTCAAATATTTATTATATAACCTAAGAATATATTACGAATTTTTGAAAATAAAAATTGTTCCAGTTGCCATTGTCTTTTATATTCCCATAGAAAGAATCATGCGCGTCTCTAATAGATCATAAATTCATAAATTAATTTGTAGCGCCGTTTTTCCGTTATTTCAATAACTCGGCAATTATTTACAAATTAAATTTCTTGCACATTTCCGAATTTTTCTAATTAATCAGTTATTTTACTGCAAAAGATCCTATAGTCGAATTTAGGAATTCTCAGAAATCATCTGGCTTTCTTTTGATTCAAGGGGCGTTTATTTATTAAAAACTTTGAACTGTTAGTCAGTTCTAATAACAAACTGCTTACCTTAAAGGTTTATTCGACATTAGTTGTTGACCAACTGTATGGTCGCTAAAGCTGATAATTATGTGGTGGAATATTTACTTTCTTCTGTTTTTGCAAACAGCAACAATACCTAAAGTGCTATTACATCGGTATGAACTTTGGTTTAGGCCTCCATATTTGATAAAGCTTACACGGGTTTATTAGTTAACAACCATGTAGTTTCGTGTTCTGTTTTCAGACAAATGCAAGGTCTTTACCAAGTAGGTCCGATACAGATTTGGTCACGATCGCCGATCGAGTGAAATTATGGCGGTCAAGGGTCTCGATTCCTTAGAAATAGGAAGGTGATAGTATCCACTGTATAAATCAAAACTTGTGAAACAATAATGATTATGAAGTCGTTACAACTGATTATCGATCAGTGAAAGAGGGAATTGTTTTTATTTCGAATTAATGCGCGGTAATCGATGCACGCACATACTTTAATTATATCTGCATCTTTTAGTTTTTGGATTCGATATAAGAGCTGGTGTGTACGGTTGGTAGGACACTGGTCTATGACTAGTAACATCTGTATTCAATTAGTTTTCAAATACGTGCAATTTAACCTATATAATTGTTTAGCACCTTGTGAAGTCGGTTTATCTTGTAATTCCGTTGACATCTCCTTTTTGCATCGGTCCATCACTTTTTTTGATCGGCCCCAACTTTTAAATTAAGAATTGTTTTTCAAAATTCAAGTTTTTAACCGTCTTATGGTTGAAAAAGTCCTTTCAGCATTTGCGACACTAACAGGTAGGCTTTTTAAAATAAGTAATATCGTTTGAATTGCGGGGAAAGCCTCTACAATAGTCCAATGATCTTATTACATCGGTTGAAATAATTCGTTTATTTGTTTGTTCAAGTATTTCACCTATTACTGTTTCAATAGAAATCTTTTCTTTTAATTTAGTGAACATTGCATCACTTGCAGATTCCAGAACATGAGTCTTTGCTGGTAGTTTTTAGTATTAGATGGAATGATATCAAATTTTGATAGTCTTAATTACAGAATCTAGCATATTTCGATAAATAGTGATGCAACCTTTTTGTTTTTGTTGATGTTACCATAGAGAAACTTTTTAAAATATATAAGAGCATCCTTAGTAAAACGCTTAGGCATAAAACCAACCTGATTAGCGCTTAATAATTTAGATTTTGGCAGATACGACAGCATTCTCGTTTTGACAATCAACTCGAATATTTTTGATATACTCGAACAAAAGGCATATCGGACGTTAGTTATATTAGTGTCAAGAATTGACCTTTTTTTATGGAGAGCTCCGTTGAGCTTTCGCATTACCACGGTGCAAGTTAAATTTAAATTTAAAATTAAAGTAATTGATTTTTGCTTCATTACCCATTCTTATAATTTTTTTTTCTAATTTACCAAAATATTTATTCAATTTTGCATTTGTTGGATATTTCGATACCATCTTATCCACTGTTTGTTTTTAAAAATTTTAAAAGTGAATTTGTTATCCATGGTTTGTGTTTTTTTAATTTACTTAAATTAGGTCTACTACTCTGACTGTGTTCGGATCCATAATAGTATAAATACTATCCCAAGATACGTTGTCCAAAAGCATAACGCACTTATAATCACTAGTGGAGTTAGATTTGGATTTAGTTTGATGATCCTTCACAAAACGATTACATGTTATTTTTAAGGATAATAAATTATGATCACACATTACTTTACTATTAGTCGTTGACGTAATTAAATTTGTTGACGGATCCGATCTAAAAAATATGTGGTCGATGCAAAATCTTTGCATGTTCATAATTCTAGTGGGGAAATTAATAAGAGACGCAAGACCGAAGGACGACATTAGCAAAAGGTATTCATTGATAGTATTTTTGGTATCGAGAAGAATAATATTAAAGTCGCCAAAAGAAATCGAAATATCATTAACCACAATATTCACCAATAAGCAATCAGCTGTACTTAAATTGTAACAAGCTATACTATTTACGTTACGGATTCATCGATATACACTGCAATTCCCGTTGAACGGTTTTTGTCATTGCAATTTGCATAAAAATTATAGTTTCCAATATTAACTATATCCCGTTTCGTTTGAGCAGATCCATATCTCGGTAAGAAAACACAAGAAGAGCTTGACGTCAAAGTTTTGAAGATGTGTTATGAATTGATCAAAATTTGAACGTAGTAATCTGATGTTTTGTAGGATTATGTATTTAGATTCTAAAAAATGAGAACTGTACGATTTCTTTTTAAGATCAAAGGGATATTATTTAGGTTAAAAGATGCCATGTTTTTTAAGGTTAAATAATTTTTTCCAAATCTTCCTTTGATCTAACAAAAACAATCGGTTCCCCATGATCTTTTCTCAACATGATAATTCCATTCCGGAATATTAAAGTTAGGGCTACGATGATTTGTGAAAACGAGGATTCAAAAAGAATTACAAATCATGACACCCTACCGAACGGGTTTCACATAAGGAATGTAGCTGCCACTTTACAATATTTTACGTATCTGAAAAAACGAAGCAAAGGAAAGCAGATAAATGATTAAAGGAAACATAGCGCTTTTCGATTTATCCCTTTTTGTTTTGTATTAGGGTGTTTTGAACTTATCACTCTAAGTTAATAAGTTATAATTGTATAAAAGAAATATCAATATTATCTTCGAAAGAAACTTTTGTTTCAATTGACTTGTAGTTCTTAACTAATTATTTATAATGAAAAATTAGATCTAAGTTTAAACCTTAAGCTTTCAGAAAAGTTATTGCAACTTGGAATAAAATTTAGAAACTGTACTTTCACTACCGTTTTGTAGAGTTTTGCATTCACACTTTGTCTTTGTTCACTCTGCTGGCTTTTAAATTTGTTTTAGCCTCAATGTGTGAACTCACTCGAAGAATTACTTTTATAGTGAAACTGCACTATTTTAATTTTATATTTAAATTTATTTAATTCACTTTTTAATTATAATTAAATATTTAATTTGATTTAAAAAATATACATAAATTTTATTTACTATATACTGATAGTAATTATTTTAGTAATTTGTCTAATTGTAATTAACTTAAAACTTTTAATGATTACTCTGTCGAATCGTACACTTGAATGATCTTTTTCACTCGAACTTATCATATATTTTTGGGAATAGTAATATTTTATCCCGTTACTTGGTTCGTTACCTTTGTATATGTAATTAAAATTAACGCATTCGTAATATTCCAAAATTCAAGTTGGTGCACTAATAGCACAGTCCAAAAATATTAATTTCAACAAATGCGTAAACATTCCCGCAACCTTGAAACATCAACGATATTTCAAATTAATAAATTTAATATTACTTTAAAGCTTAACAATCTAAATAATTATTTAATTAATTTTTTTTTTTTTTTTCAATACATTGAGTAGTTTCTACTTGTAATAAACTAATTTTAGTTATAGCCCGTTTAAATATTAATTGTGCTGTTTTCACGGTTACAACACGAACTCGATCATCAGTGCCCACGTGCAGTTCAATTATTCTTCCTAAAGGCCAATACATTGGAGGAAGATTATCATCATGTAAGATAACTAAGGCACCAATTTTGACGTTTTCCGATGGTTTATTCCATTTATATCGGTTTTGTAATTCAGATAGATATTCATTATGCCATCGTTTCCAAAATTGCTGTAAGATCTGCTGCAATCGTTGGTATCTTGATAATCTATTTGTATTCACATCCAATAAAGTAGGTTCAGGCAAATCATTTATTAGAGTGCCAATCAAAAAATAACTGGGGTAAGAGCCGACATATCTACAGAATTATTAGACATGGGAGTAAGCGGGCGCGAATTTAAACATGCTTCGATCTGAACAACTAATGTGTTGAATTCATCCAGAGTCAAGCAATGTGTTCCAGTTGCCCGTCGCAAATGATATTTTGCACTTTTAATTGCAGCTTCCGACAATCCTCCAAAGTGGGGGGAACGTGGTGGTATAGTTAACCATTTGATGTTATGGTTAGTACACACACCACGACGTGACACAAATCGACGTAAACACGCTAAGAATGCTTGCATTGTTAAATCTGGAACAGTCTCCATATGGACAGCTTTAACTACAAAGCATATAAATAAATGTATAGTTTTACTTTTATTTTTGACCTAACTGAATGCTTCATATAAAATGGACCACAAAAATGAATGCCGAAAATTTAAAATGGTCTTGTGGATTGAACTCGATCTATATAGGCAAATCACCCTTGACCTGATACATAAGATTTGGTCTAGTATGCACACATCGAACACAATTATTACATATTTTTTTGCATAGATTTCTGCCAGAAATAATCCAATAGGACAATCGTAAATTATAAAGCAATGCTTGAGGTCCAGCATGTAATAATTCATTGTGTGTATCGCGAACTAGTAGAATAGTGAAATTGTGGTTTGGTGGAAGTAAAATCGGATATTTCTGATCTGGTTGTATATTTGCATTTTTTTAGACGGCCTCCAACACGAATAAGTCCATCAGGGTCTAAAAATACGGAAAGAAATTTTAATGAACAATTACTGCTTACATAATTCTTATTTTGAAGAGATGTAATAACTTCAGGAAACTCTTGATATTGCACTATTTTCAGAAGGGCTTTAAGAGAGATGCTACTTTCTGACGTTGTTAACTCGCCGGAGCATCGGTTTTGACACTCCTTTATTCTACAATTATTAAAAAATCGGAATAGGTAAGCAGTCACGTTAATTAATTTTTTATACGAAGAAAACCTTTTAAATATATAAAATTCGCTTGACAAAGCTACAGTGCAAGTCTGCCTTGGGTTTCGAAGATCTTGATTAAAAAGATCCGAAGTTAATGACTTGTTTTGACTCTTGGGTCAGTCAGTCTTGCCTTTCCATAAAAATTCCGGTCCGTTCCACCAGATCGTCCCCTAGAAACATCATCTGCAGGATTGTCAGCGGTGGGTACGTAAAACCAACTATTAGTTGAAGTGATTTCTTGGGTTTGCGTAATTCTATTAGCGACAAAAGTGGCATAAAGATGTGGTTCGGATTTTATTCGTAGAAGAGTAATTTATGAATCAGACCACAAATAAATAGTAGGTCATCCCAATTCAACTCAGGTATGGTCCATAATTCCTGCATAAATAATTTGGCCGTCGATATTAAAGGTGCACACAGGCCTAGCGGGTCAAATAACTGACATACTTCTGACAGTATACTTCTTTTTGATGTAGACACTGTATCGATGTTTAGTTTTTCAAACACCATCTCAAGGCTATCGGTTTCTGTATTCCACAGAAGCCCCAATTTCAGAGATAAATGGTTGTTTGAATCGTTATCGGCAAGTTCCGGAACATTTGAAGAAAATTTTCTAAGATCAAAGCCACCTAATTTTAGTAAACTGATCAATCCTCCCTTTAGTTGTTGCTCTTCTAATCAGAGCCGGTTAAAACGTCATCGACATAGAAGTCATCAGTTAATACGGTGGATGCTTTAGGAAATATTGTTTCATCAACAGCCAATTGATTTAATGTCCTGGTTGCAGGGTAAGGTGCACTGGCTGTACCATAAGTTACCGCTCGAAGCTTATAGCATCTCAACGGCTCAAATTTTGAGTTTCGCCACCAAATGCGTTGAAGATCTTGCTGGTTATTATTAATTAAAATTTGGCGATACATTTTAGCTATATCGGCTGAAAATGCAATTTTGTATTTCCGAAACCGAAGAACGATTGAAAATAAATCTGATTCAACAACAGGACCTACCATCATACAATCATTTAATGAGACTTTTGAAGATTATTTACAGGATGCGTTAAATACAACGCAAAGTTTGGTGGTTTGACTAGATTCTTTCAACACAAAATGGTGTGGAAGATAATATGTCTTATTGTATTGATTGTCAAATACATTCGGATTATCTATAACTTCCATATGATTTAATTGAAGATTAAATATGATTTAATTGACGACGTGCGCATTCACTTGAATAGCCTAGCTCTTGTATTTTAGAGTTGATTGGCAATGCAACTGTATATCTCCCAGAATTCAATCTTTTGTGATTATTACAAAAATGTTCCTCACATAATTTTTGTTCAATTGAATAGTTTGTATTAGCAACAATGGCTTCCAATTCCCAAAACCTTTTGACGTGTGATTCAAGCAATTCAATAGAACATAATGAAGTTTGGTGCTTTATGGAAGGTTTAGAAGATCTTTCATAATTTATTTTACCACTGATAATGTAACCGAATACACTATCATAAAATAATGGAAGTTCTTGTACTAAACTTAATGACTTTCCCGTGAACAATTCATGATAGAATTCTGCCCCAATCAGAATATCGATGCGATCTGGAATATTGAAGTAAGGATCGATATTCTGATGAAGTATGGATCGATATTCTGCTGTAGGAAACAAGTTTGTATGCTAGAAATTAATGCAGTAGGATTTCTATTGCTTTGATATGAGTTTGAATTTCCTTTTCGCACTGTATTTGATGATGATGTTAAAGGCTTAAGAGCTGCTAGTACTCTTACACGATTTTGAAGTATTGTAATAAATTTTTGAAACATTGTCAAGGTATTATCACTAGAATCTTTAATTACATCTGTGCGACAAAAATTATCTAGCCTTTCCAAAAGGTGATGTACTAAAATTAGATTCCAGCTATCAACTGGAACTTGAAGAGCTTTCAATAAATTGCAGTATTTTACGGCGTGATCTATAAATGCTTGCAATGATTCCGCTGATATGCTGTACTGTAACGAAATTCAGACATCATAGACTGATGTAAGAATACCGTTAACAGAAAATCCGTGTCGTTTCCTCTCGTAAGCAGCCATTGGCCTGCTAGCTGAATCGGCGAAGGAGTGGGTGAATTTGAAAGGTTTCAACGGATATAAGAAGCTGCTTTGGTGTTCTACACAAGCACACATTACAGAACGGAATAAAACAAAACCAAATCACACCTAGCCCTCGAATAAGTTCATGTTAAGACTCTCCCCTTTTCCCCGTTAAAACAAAATTTACCACATTATAGCAAAATTTATAATTTATTTAGAAACAAAACAAAGCAAAAAAAAAAGAGAAAAAAAAAATCATATTTATAAATTATGGATATCTTTAAATTTATCTAATTAACGGTTGATTAAACATATCTAATAGTTGAATATTAACAACAACAAAAAAAAAACAAAATATATATATATAATAATAATAATAATAATAATAATAATAATAATAATAATAATAATATAACTTTAAACTCACCAAACGACCTCGATGAAGCGCTTCATGGACGACGATGGTTAACACCCGTTAAAGATACTAAAACTACTAATAACTACCAATAGATTCCATCACCAATAAATAAAACTAAAAAAAATTATTAAACAAATGAATAAATTAAATAAATTAAATAGAACGATAATATAACTTTAGCATAAAACTTTAAACATCAAAATTTGATACAGTTTCGTATTTCAAATTATTGACACATCACAATTCATTCCTGTTGCCGTTGATTTTTAAAATAACTTGTGTGTTGATTAATAAATCCAAAATTCGGTGACGTTGCTTAACACCGTTAAGCAAGAGTTATCAAGAGGTAATTCTGGTTTAAAACAATAACCAGATTCACCGCAGTTTCTCGTTTTTTTATTAAAATACCCGACCACAATAAATATATGTGTATCGATATATAGATATACGATTCGTACGAGATTCAATACGCTGAATCGACACGTGTCACCACTAGGAAAGCACGCCGCTTCCCATACAAGGCCACAAATCCACGCCACAACTAATTAACAAGAGAAGAACAAATAAATAACCACACTTTAATAAGTACAGCTTATTCCACAATTACACTAACACTAAAATGTTATTACCTGAACAACGGTTTTGGTTTTATTATTATATTACAACGTAATTTCATTAATCTTCGTATGCCAGATTTTTATTTTTTATTTTTATTTTATGTCTTGCAAGTTGCACAACTCAAATGATACTGATCAAAATATCATGATAATGATCAATACCATACATACTGTATTTCAATCATAAAAATTTGTTCTTGTTTTTACAGTTATAAAATTGAAACGTATATTATTTGTTTCAGTACCATTACTTATATGTGAAATTTTATGGAATTGTCAATATTCTTCTTATGAACTAATTCTTGCCAGAGATCACGGAATCGAAGCCAATCAATGTCTTTACCACTACAGGACGTAATTTAATCTCTGGTAATCGCATTTCTATTGATGGTGCCGATTCATTTGACACGTTATTCAAAGATACAGGTTTTTTCAAATCATATGACTGATTCAAAAGAAGACCCTCAAAACTACCATAATCATCTTCAAAAACCTCTCTATCACTTTGCGCAGCTACATCCAGAAGTTCAATTTTAGACTGGATTTCGCTATATTTTTCATAAACCGTGCGTATTCGATGCAATATAGATTCACATGCACCTATTGACAAAGTATCTACACTGCTATACTTCCTTTTAAACAATGTTAATTGGCCTTTATAAGGCCAATTACGATGAATCATTTAGCTTTGCTGTGTTGTTTGATTAACTGTCGTGTTGATTAAATGCTAACTGTAAAGGCTGCCACGTGCTTTCAACCATCCGGCTCGAAGGACCAAAATGTTCACTCTGCTGGCTTTTAAATTTGTTTTAGCCTCAATGTGTGAACTCACTCGAAGAATTACTTTTATAGTGAAATCGAAGCGTTATTTTTTATAGTGAAACTGCACTATTTTAATTTTATATTTAAATTTATTTAATTCACTTTTTAATTATAATTAAATATTTAATTTGATTTAAAAAATATACATAAATTTTATTTACTATATACTGATAGTAATTATTTTAGTAATTTGTCTAATTGTAATTAACTTAAAACTTTTAATGATTACTCTGTCGAATCGTACACTTGAATGATCTTTTTCACTCGAACTTATCATATATTTTTGGGAATAGTAATATTTATTCCGTTACTTGGTTCGTTACCTTTGTATATGTAATTAAAATTAACGCATTCGTAATATTCCAAAATTCAAGTTGGTGCACTAATAGCACAGTCCAAAAATATTAATTTCAACAAATGCGTAAACAGTCTTTATCAATAACTTCTTGGATAAAATTAGTGGAGAGAATTGTTCTGCTTCTAAATATTGATATTCTCGTAAGTGCATACTGGTCATCTTTTATTTTTAACGAATATTATAAATATTCTTGTTTTTCAATATCTCTATTACAAAATCGATATATCCAAAAAAAGTCAAGTTTTACTTAATTTAAAACAACTGCTGCTCCACCAGACCTAATTTAGATCCAAATTTCAGACACAAAAATCAAAGCAGATACAATTTTTAAAAAATCAAAAATCAACAGCATTATTGGCCAAATTTGAACTCTTTACTGAGATCTTTTACAAGATCTTTCAGACCATTTTTTACAATTGCTGACCATTGCCAGTGGCGTGGATCGAACTCACGACTATGGTGTGTCAATTGAGTACTGTGTAGCTTATTCTAAAGTACAGTAATGATATTTTGAAGTTTGCAAAAAAGACCATTTCCAAGGCAAGGTACTTATTACAAGGTGAGCAGCATTTTATTTATTTTTTTTATTTTTATTTTATTTTTTATTTTAAATAAATTGACTTTATTACAATCTAGTCTCCTGGACTAATGAGCAATTTGTTTCCGACTTAATTTACTAAGTAATTATATCTATGATTCCACCCATCGGCGTTTCACAGTTTCTGGTAAGTTGTTGTTTCTGGTAAGTTGTTAAATCAGCAAGCCGCTGTTTGCATTAACAATTAAACCAAATCAAAGGGTTTGGTTCTTTTCAATCTGCGTATAATATTGGTGTTGGTTAACAGCTGAATTGCCTCTATATTCACATGTTGCTGGAGTCTTTCTTCGTGTTTCCTTGCATTTTTTTTTAATTTCAATTGAAACGGGATCCACTTTAAGGTCTCTATGTAGATCACTATTGACGTACCATGGTGCATCGACGATGTTCCTTAGTACCCTGTTCTGAAACCTTTGAATGATATTGACGTTGCTGGGTTTTGTACAACCCGAGAGTTCAATACCATAAGTCCATATTGGTTTCAGTATTTGCTTATAAAGTAGCAGCTTATTGTATAATGATAGAGAAGAGTGTCTGCCTATATTTTATTTTTAGTTCTTCATTTTTCTTTTTGACGTGGACCTTCCATCTAAGTTTAGCATCCAGGGTCATGCCTAGATACTTAGCTGTGTTCGCATACGGTATTAGTTCTCGATTTATTGAAACAGGTATATGTTCAACTCGTTTGTTGGTAAAATTTATGTGAACTGATTTACATCGGCAATTCAGGTACATCATGCATGCGTGTATATAGTAAATATAAAATCGGTCCTAATACACTGCCCTGTGGTACACCTGCTAATATTTCTTTTAATTTAGAATAAGTTGCAGCTAATTTAATTCTAAAGAATCTATCTTTCAAGTATGATTCCAGTATTTTAGCGAATTGCATTGGTAAGAGGTTTTTTAACTTATGATTAAGTCCTTGTATTGTTGAGTGTTGACGACGAAATCCGAATTGATGTTTTGGGATTAAGTTATTCCGTTCGATTATCGGGTTTAACCTTTTAATCAGTAGTTTTCTCAAAGAGTTCAGACATAACTGGCAACAACGAAATTGGTCTATAAGATGAAGTTTCGTAAGGTGGTTTACCAGGTTTTGATATCATTATTACTTCTGCAATTTTCCACAAACTGGGTACAAATTTGATTCTAAATGCTGCATTGATAATATAAGTAAGCTTAACTAGGGCCTTCCTTGGTAATTCTTTTAAAATTTCTGTAGTAATAAGATCATAACCAGGAGCTTTTTTCGAATTCATATTGAATTTTATCTCATGCATGACTTCTTTTGGTGAAGTCAATAGAATTTCTTCACTTTCTTTTTCAGATTCCACCGTTATTATTTGAGATTCTAAAGTATGATCATCATGTGGTTGGAATATTTTTTCGAGGTGCTCCGCAAAACATTGAACTTTATCTTCGTTATTTCGAGCCCATTTCCCCCCTTCTATTCTTATTGGAGGGTTCTGCATTGTTGGTCTTTTAATGTTTTTGGTTGCTTTCCAAAGTGAATAATCAGTCCTGCTATTATTAGTTAGTTTTTTTAAACAGTTACTGATTGACTCGTCTTTTACTTTTTGGATTTCCCTTTTTAACTGTTGAGTCAAATTGTTTAACTTAGTTTTATATTGAGGAGCTCTTGTTTGCTGTCATATTCTTCTCGCTCTTCTTTTTTCTGCCAAAAGTTCTTTAATTTCTTTAGGGTAGTTGTTTCCTTTTATTTTATATTTAATTTTTGGGGTACTTTCCCAGGCTGATTGATCATTTACAAATTTTTGAACTTCGTTTTCTATTTGCTCCTCGCTTTTTAATGGAACCTTTAGGTTCATTTTTTATTCTAAGGACTGCCTAAAGTATTCCCAACAAGTGTGTTTATTTATTAGGCTTGGATTTCTTTCTTTTTGAATTATTTTTTCGCTTAATGTCAAAATTATAGGAAAATGGTCCGAGTTTTGGTCTCGACTTTCGTCTACTTGTATTGATATATCAATTAAGTCTGGTATTTGGTTTTGATCTGTAGGCCAGTAGGTTGGTTTTCCAGTTAACAAGGTTTCACTACCGCATTTTCTGACAGCTTTAAGCAGTTCTTTACTTTTAGTCGTTGTTAGCCTAGAACTCCAATGGACATTTTTTGCATTAAAATCTCTTCCAATTATGTATCTTTTTCCTAGTTTACTGAAGAATTCGAGATAATCTGTTTCTTTTAGCGCGTGTTTCGGAGGGCAGTAAACACTGACAACACTAACATTATTATTTTTCGTTTTGACGTTAACAACAGTTCCTTGTATTTCAACTGTTTCATATTTCAGCTCTTCGTAATGGTAGATATTATTTCTAATTGTAACAACGCTACCTCCTTTAGCAGTGTTTTCTGGGTGATTGGTTTTATATACTTACTTGATAATTTTTAAATTTAATATTTGATTGTCTAGTCAAGTGAGTTTCCGTGATAAGACATATGTCGATTTTTTCTGTTTCCAGGACCATCTGCAATTCTTGTTGATGTTGCATTAGTCCATTGGCATTCCAGCATATAATTCTAAGATCGTTGGCCATTTTTATGTTTAGGGATAGCTCCCTTAGCTCTATACTCAAGTGTGTGTAATCGCTCATCAAACGTATTAAGTTTACTTAATATCAATTTCAGAGTTTGACTATCCTCACTTTGAGTAGTTTCTCTTTGATTTACTTTACTCCTTAATACTTGAGCGTAAGTCAAATTGCTCATTTCTTCCCGAGGAATTTCCGATACTTTTCGTCGTATTACTTCGGGCTTGTTTTTTCGAATGGTTGGTTTTCTACTTAAATTTGAATTTTTTTCATTCATTCTTTTAAACTTGATGCTTTGCAATTCAATAGCAACACTGCATCCTCTATAGTTAGCGGGATGATTTTCTCCACAGTGAACGCATTTGGCCTTCCCATTTTTTGGTAGTACGCAATCTATTGTATGATGTTTTCCGGTACATTTGACACATCTTGGTTCCTTATTCCAGTACTTTTGTGTATGTCCATACGCTTGGCTTTGATGACATTGTGGTATAAGCTTAGACCTTCTTAAAGGCAGTATAATCACTTTGCATCCTAAGATGTACTTAATTTGATATATTTTTTCAATTATCTCATCGGTATCGAAGGTCAACATAAACATATTAAGAGATGTTTTATCCCGTTTTTTTAATTGAATTGATGCATCAACAGCTTTAAATCCCTGCGCTTTTAAGTCATCAATTAATAATCTTGTCTATTTTACATGTGTAATGAAGGTTTTTAGCCATCACTCTGATTGGTCTAGTTTGTTTTTCTTCAAACGTGTGCCAATAGTGCTTTCCTTCATTAAGCATTTTTGTTACTTGTCGGTAACTTTCACTATCTTTCAAGTATATTTTGATGTTATTTCCATTCATCACCTTTGCGTTAAACTGATCTGTTGCAGTTATTTTTTTTATTTTTTCATATAGTAAGTCATAATCTTTGATTTCATTTATGACTATTGGTGGGGGTTAAGCTAGTTTTTGTGGCTTTTTTGTTATAACCTTTGGAACATTCAGTTGCAATTGAGGCGGAGATGGAGTATTATTTCGTTTCCTTTTGTTCCTACGATTTATAACTCTTACAAACTCCATTTCCCTAGCTAGTTCTTCTTCATCTGTATGGTACTATTGCATAGCTGTTGTTATTATATTAGTCTTTTGGCTATTGACTTCCTTTGATTTAAGAGTACTAACTTCGTTTTCTAGAACTTTTATTCGCTCCTGCATCCATGCAATTGTTTGATTCAGTTGCTTGTTTATATTTGTAGAATCGACCAATGCACTATTGGCTTTGCACAATTCACTGCACGGTTTTTTTCGCAGTTAAAGAACGATTGCAGTTCTCTTGCAACAGTTCGTTTTTCGGGTTTTCCTTATTTTTCAGGACGGTTTGCTCCTTTTGTTGCACTAATTTAATGTTGCCTTCAAAAAGGGGATAGCGACTTTTGTAGGAGATCGAGTTAATTTCTGTCTCCTGTGGAATGTATATGAAATATCCTTTTATTTTGTACTCAGTTGAGTATTATTATTTGTCCCTAACATATCTTGGGATTGATTGTAATAATTATTTATATTGGTTGTAATAATTATGAGACCGATCTTCGAAGAGAGTGGATTTCTCTGAGCATCAGGTATACCACCTGGGGTAATTGTTTCCTTGTTTGTTACACTCATTGCGTTTTTATAGTGTATCGATTGCACTCGCCTCTAGTATTTAGCCGATGAGTATTCCATCGTTGCCCAGGTGTTACCACTTAGAGGTGTACTATAGACATTTGGTGGTTTCTACATAGTTACAAAGTTGGAATATAAACCATGAGTCATGGCTATAAATAATCAACCCCTACCCTATAATTTTCGATACACGCGATATCTCTATTCGTTTTTTACCGAAATATTTAAAATTCTACGATGCTTCATGAAAACCATATAAATACCACGGTGTACATAAACCGTGTAGATAACTCATCAATATTTACGGACAACTGAATTCCCTCGTCGCTAATTAATATTTGTCTATGGTGGCAGGAAAATTAATTTTCTTTCTGGAATTTTTTTCGTTGTTATGGTACAGATAAAATATGTAACCCAATTTACTATAATATAACATTTCCACCATGAGAATTGTAAAAAAAAAAATTCTTGTTTGACGAAATAATTTTGAATTAAGAAATTTTTTTATTTAATTAAATTTTAATTTTACACTACATTACATAAAATTTGATGTAATTCGTATAAAATGTTTGCACAGTAGGTGGTCACACTAAATTTAATATTTAGATATAGAACGTCATCTCATTCGACAAATTTTAAAGTTTTAAATCACTTAATCTAATCTTAAAAAGATATCTTAAATTTGTATTGTTATGATGTACATTGTACGAGTATACCAAAAAATTATCAACAACAAAAATGGAAAAATACTTTCAAACGACATATAACCATCCTCTGTGATTTATAATCAAAAAAACTTATTTATATGTAATACAGGGTGACTTACTTAAAGTGAGACAACGGAATATCCTGAAAACGATATTTTTTTTTTTAATCTTAATGTGATCTCCATGTGTGATTAGTAATTTGGTTTCAGCAGCTTAACATAGTGTTAAACCTATTAAAAAATTAGCAGGAGTAAGGGCATTAAGTTCCTTAGCGCTGTTAATACATATAGTGGTCTCGAATTGAGTATCGCTTTGATTTAGTGTTTTATTTCCAAATATGCAAATGCAGTTCACTTATCGTAATTTTGTCATTTTCATCAACTTTGTCATCATAATTGTAATGCCAAAATTTTTGATGTAGTACCTCGGCGTTATGGACCAGTGTACAATCAAAGAAAAATAAAATATTTGTTTATAGTATATATATTTCATCATTATAGTCAATTAAAACCAGGTTATAAACGTGACGTTGCCCATCAGAAACGCCAAAACTAAAACTTACCGCATTCACTGCAGCCCAATCCGAATGGTTGGGTTTTAGAGATTTTTTCGTCGATCTTATTTATAAGTAAAATAAAAAAAAAACAGCATTATATGCCAAAGTTGACCCTCTACTGAGATCTTTTACAAGATCTTTCAGACCATATTTTTATAATTGGTGATCGGTGTAGGTGGTCAGCGCAACGAACGATTTTTCACACAACTGATCACGGCGTTGGGGTCAACGGCGAAAATTGAACTGAAGACCACGGGTATGTTTAAGCCAATATCTTAATCACCACTATACGACCCGTGTCAATTGAAACTTAAGTGCAACTGTAAAATTCGTAAATTTAATTACTCATTTTCATTTAGGTGTTTAATTTAATTGAAAAAATCTTCCTGCGTTTCTGCAGAAAATTAATTTGTGATCGGCATAATGAGATTCCAATAGAAATTATAATTCCCTAAAATCGTTAAAGGTCAACATAGACGTTAGATAATATTTCGCGAACAATCAATGGTTCAAATTCTAATAGTTCTTAGCTTTGCCAAATTAATACAAAAGGTACTTCAAAGCGGACTTCTCGACAGCATAAAGAGACTCTAAGGCCTACGTCGAATTGTAAAAGGCCGTTCGTTATTGAGTCCAACTAATTTAATTCTTCATTGTCCGTCTTTTAATGATAATAAGTTATTGCCGCAAATACGATTCCTATTAATTCGATAAAATAATGGAGTGTGTTCAAACTCACCATGTAAACTATGCTCTTTTAAAGCATTATGAAGCCTTACATTCCAAAACTTATGGAAAATCCAATGAACAAACGAACAGGTCATGTTTTACCATAAAACACTATTTAAAAACAACAATTCTGACACTCCCACTGTTTAATGGAATATCAGAATCCTCTTCAAGTTTGTAGCATATTCTGTTGCGATGAAATTCGAAGATTCTCCTTTCCTAGGGTTTGGTGAGGATATCTGCTGGCTATTCCTTGGTGTTGATGTATTTGACTTGAAAAAATTTCTTGTCATACTGTTCTCGGATGAAGTGATATTGTACGTCAATATGTTTACTTCGTTTGTGAAGAACAGGATTTTTAATCAATTCAAGCGTACTTTATTGTCAATATAGTGAAGTGTAGCAATATTTTGATAAGGATAGATCTATTCAATTAACTTTAAGAACCAAACTATTTCCTTGACTGTTTGAAATGCTGAAATGTAATCCGAATAAGTGGTATACGTGGCGACTGTAGACTGTCTTTGTGAACACCAGCTGACAACACATCCACGCCAAATAACTATAAATCCTGTAGTTGATTTACGTGTTTCAATATCTCCTACAAATCTGCATCACTGTAGCTACATAATGGGATAATGTTTTCTGCTCCTTAAAGTGCAAACTATAATCAACAGTTCCTTTTTCTCCTTTCGTTGGTTTTTCCATATATCAAATAACCATACTAAATAACCATAATAACCATACTGGTCTCGTACCTTTTGATAAATATAACAAGCTGCCCACAGCTTTTCTATAGGGAGCAGGTGTTAACTCAGTCTTCTCATCATCATTTTAATTTACATTCAACTGTTGATGTGGATCGGCTGGTATTGCAAGATTATTTTCTTGCTCTAAATTAAATTTATTGAGAATTTTTCTTGTGTAGGCACTTTGACGTAAGAGAATAGAGCCATCGTTTTGTCTTTCAACCTGTAAATCAAGCTAAGTATCATCGATGCAGCCTTTGATTGTTTGAGTTCATAGTTTGTTAGAAAAACTTTTATTCTTTGGTTGCAACATCTAGACGTTTGACATAAACCATATAAATACTTTTTAGTAGTTTACTAACTCTTGTTGTACCATCGTCGTTGAATCCTGTTGGCTGCTTCATGTATATAACCTCCTCTATATATCACCATTTAAAAAAGCAGTCTTTACGTCAAACTGTTTGAGTACTACTGTTTGGGTATACTACTGTGCATTCATACCATTTACTGCTTGGTGAAAAGTCAGCGGTTCTTCTGCGTTTACAATGCAATAATCACATACATTATCTAAATCTACGATCTCTAGTTGTATTCCTGTACTCCTTTCGGCTTCTGGCATACAAAATTACTCATTTTCTTCTTCTGAATCAGATAATCGGTTAGGTAACACAAGATTTTTTAAATTTTCTTCAATTCGCTCGTCATCTTTTCTTTTAGCCTGACTATTTTTGAATTGTGTATTTTCTTCCTCAGGGAGATATAATAGTGTTTGATTTTGATTTTATTTAGTAGATTCCATTAATTTTCCTGTATAGATAATATGTTTTCTGACAAAAACATCGTCTTCCTCTGAAATCCAAACTGTGTTACCTTTTACAGTATCACCGTAGCCTACAAAGTAACCTATTTTCCCTTTTAGGTTAAGCTTCTTTACTTTATTCTCAGGCAATTTCACGTAAACTTTCTCTCCAAATATATGGAATTCTTAAATATTTGGTCGCTTGTTGTACCAAATTTTATATGGTGATTGATTCTTAATGCTATTGGTTCCTGTGCAGTTCAAAATATAAACGACTTTTTTTACTGCTTCTGCCCAGAATTTAAGTTCAAATTTTGCAGCATGTAACATTGTACGAGCAGCTTCTAGAACAGTTCTGTTTTCGAGTTCTATTTTGCCATTTTGCTCAGGACAATAAACTACTAAATTTTGGTTAGAAATTCCATCTTCTTTCATCAATTTTGTGACTTCTTGATTGACAAATTCCAGGCCATTGTCAGATCTAAACATTTTCGTTCCTCTTGGGCAATGTTTTTTTATTTACTTTATATAGTCTTTTAGACATTCCAGTACGTCTGATTTTGCACCCAAGAAATATCCGGTTCTGTAATGTGAGTAATCATCCTTCAATAGAAGAAAATACTTTGCACTTGTGAATGACTTTTATGGTAGTGGTCCACACACATCTGCGCGGATTATTTGGCCAATGCAACTGGTTTTTGTACCGTTTTGCTGAGGAAAAGGTAGTCAATGCTCATGGCTCACAGACTATTTTGTCATCGCCTTTTGTATTAAGGTCATAATTTTTTAAAATCTTTTTAATTTGATTGTAGTTTTGATAAGATTTTTTTGATTCTTTGCCATTTTCGATTGGCATTATCTTAATTTTCATTTCAAATAATTTGTTTTGTCTCTCACCTACAGCTATGGTTTTGCCTTCTTTAACGAATTTACAAATTCTTTTATCAGCTTTTAGAGTTAAATTGTTATCTAACATCTTCACACCGCCAGAAAAGAGATTGTATTTCAGCTTATGCACTTAGAGTATATCTGAAAGGTGACATTCTGTCCATTTTTTTTCATTAAATGTTGAAATGGTTATGCTATCTCGACCTTTGCCTGAAATGATTTCTTCGTCTCCAATTTTTATTTTGATGCCATCTTTCATTAGTGTGTAGTTTATAAACCACTCTAGTTTATGAGTCATGTGATCGCTCGCTCCAGTGTCCCATATACCAGGCCTCGACAGTAGTTTTCGCTGTATTTTGTACTGAGACAAATGCTTCGCTTATAAGAGCTTCACCTCTCTCTTCTCCTGAAACTTTGGAATTTTTAAATTTATATTGTTTATTTTCTGGATTATTCCAACATTCTGCTGCCCAATATCCAGGTTTTTGACAAATATTACTTTTTCCAGGGTTTCTTCTTGTATTCTTTTGGAAATCGTTTTTATTCTAATATACTGAGTTTTTTTGTTACCAATATTATTCTTGAAAAAATTATTACTCTCTTTGACTTTGTCTCATCTCTTCAACTATTAATCTTGAGGTTAGGTTGGCTAACGTTCTATTGGTGGTAGCCGTTGGTAATGATAAAATGGTCAAAATTTGGTGGTAAAGTTAGGAGAATTTTGGCCATTACTCCCATATATTCAATTTTCTCTCCCATTGCCTGTAGTCTATTAGATATATCTTCAATTTTTGAGATATGTTGTAACGGATCAAGGTGCGAGTCTCATAAGTGTCATTAAAACGACACCATTGAGATCCGCACCCCGATGGCGTTAACAGAAATCTGCGGTATGATAGCCGGCTAGAGCTCAGGGTGGGGAGTGGGGTTTGCAAGGCATGCTTAGAAGCTGGAATAACCGCAGGAAGGAGAAGACGGAATAATATAAAAACAAATTTTTTAGGTGAGATGAGGGCTGGTGAATTCCTAAGATCAGCAAGCTTGTACTCGTATTAATGTGTTCAAATTATAACCACCTTTACCTTGCATTTCACGTTCTGGTGTCGATTCTACTTGTGCCATGGCTGGCCGATACGTACGATAATTCAAATTCGGCAAAAAAACAAATATTTTTTAACTTTCGTATAGAGTTTCGGTGAATGTTATTACAAAGGCACTGTTCACGTAATAAATTATGTACATAATGCAAACTTTTGTAACAGCTTTCTTCTTCACGCTTAATTATCGATGAACCGGCGGCAAGACATTTTGCCCCAAACCATGATTGTCCCGCTAAGGTTTCGTAAAATACTTTTTCAGGAAATTTAGCACGAACTGCACGTGGTGTCCAATCATCACACAGTAATTCGACCATTATTTGATTTGTAATCGCAAGTACACAATCATGTTCTTGTCTCAATCGACTGACGAGCCGCAAACAACTTCTGCTCTACCATCAACACTATCCAATTCACTAGCAACTGCTGTTAGAGCACGATCAGCATGGTAAAATAGAGCAAACACACATGACAAAAAAACCTTCCATTCACTAGTCGCTAGACTTTTTTTTTTTTTCTTTATTGTAAATTTAACCAAATTTTCAGGAACTTTTTATTTAAATTAAAAACTAATATTTGTCTTTATATACTGTTTCACATTTCTTTATTTATTTATATAAAATAGCAATTTTGTTTTTATTTAAGAATAGCACAAACACAACATTACGAACATTGCACATCAATTTTACTCCAACAACTCTACTCAAGTAACACATTTTTTATTCAATCCAAAAATTCTCACGAATAACATAAAACACGGCTTTTTATACCTACTCATTACCCGTTACTTCATTTAAAAAAAATTAATGTAGGGAAAATGAGCAGGTATACAACACAAACGTACAACATGTGAAGGATCTTTATTCAATGTAAACCACTTTTGCTGTAAAATATGGATTGTAGATTCTGATTTTTATTCATTTATATTGGTTAGCTTTTTCCACATTGCCTCAGAATCCCCCAAGATCAAAATATGCATCATCGTTTGTTCAGATATTGTGGTAACGATTACCTTTTGCGTCAGCCTGTCGGTTTTCTTCCATTTACGTATCACTTCAGCATTTTCCTTTTTCTCTGCAGCCGTCGCATCTATGCCCACGGGTCCAGGTTGTTGGTTTGTGCAATTTACTATATTCCATGCTTCAATTGACTTCAAAATTATCTGAATCTGGAATTTCCATAGATTCCAGTTTTCAATTCGTTGAAATTTGCTTACTCTGGACAATTCTGAATCCATCTTCTTAATAATTTTGCTCGACGGTTACAATTTTCACTTCGCACACCGCTGGATGTAACCTCACAAAATTTGTTTTATGTTCACTTCTATTTCCGAAAATATTACCCAAACACGTTTCTGGGCATAACCTATGTGGAATTATGGGTAAAATAATTTCAGATGTGTAATGAACAAACGGATTTTAATGTTTTAATATAATATAATTGATAAATAAAGAAATTCTTAGCTCTCTTTGATAGATCGATTAAATTAAAGATAGTCATGTGTACTATAAACTAAAAATAGTGTTGTCATCTAGGGAATAAACAGCAAGTGATATCCATAAAACACTATTTAAAAACACCAATTATGACAATATGATTCCAGTTGCGGACAATAACCCAACCAAAAGCTACTACCCACAACATCATTACGTCATAAAAAATAATAGGACGCTTAGTGGTTGGACCCACCAATCAACAAAACCTTTTTTCATAACACTTTGATTTTGCACACATGCTTATGTATTATAAACCCAGCAGATTATAAGTAGCAAACCTACAACCATAAACGTCCATGGTAATCATTTATCTAAATTAGTATTGGCCATAACATTGGATGATATTTCACGCAAGTCTCCGAGCTCTACTGTACAGTGGTATAGTCTTCGATTAATTTATTGGATATAATTAGAGGCAGAAATTTTTGTTATTTGTCTATTAATGCATACGATGTTCTCGCTCTCGTACAATGAACGAAATGGATTACTTACCATCAAATCGAAGAGCCTAGAAAAGAGGAAGAACTGGCTCAGGACTGCATCTGACGAAATTTTTAATTTTAAAATATATAACTGTACAATATGTTGACTCTTTGATGTTTTTCGGTTTAACTTTAGCAATATAACCAAAAATTTAACAAAGAATTTTAAAGCTAAAATAAAATTGAAAAAATCATTTTCCCGGAAAATTCTGTCATTTACTGAAAATATGGTTTTGTTTATAAATTTATTTCAACAGTTTTGTAAACTTAAATTGAAACTTATATCAAGTGACATAGTATCAAAAAATGAACTTCTAATTATTGTATAATTAAGATTTTTCCCATATACATTGTTGTTCTCAGAAAATTTTCTACAAACCATTCTATATAAATTTCTATTAAATTGTTTTCCTTTAATTTTTTTTTTTTTTTGATAAGTTGACTAAAATCTCATATCATGGTTTTTGGTAAATTTACGTAGTCAGACATGAAAAAAACATTTCAACCTCATTCGGTTATGTATTGTTGCTGTGCTGTGTTGAAGATTTTTGTGATATGATTACAGTATAACAAAAGAAACAATCGAAACCAATATAATTCTGTTTATAAGAGATATATCTAGGGTGTCTATGTGAAGAAAATGATAGTATAGAGTGAAAAGTAATGGACAAATTAACTTATTTTGAAAATGTCCAACAAATGTCAAATTAGAGGAATTGTCTATTATTGATGTTTTGGCTTGGTGATACTGAGATACATAATATAATAAACTCGAAAATATAGGGTGAGTCATTTCAAATGAGACATAACCGAATAACCAGAAAACAACGTCAAAATGCTTTATGAACTATCAACTTTTTGAAATATTAAGCAAAACAGTCAGATTTTTCATTTACAAATTTTTTACATGTTGGTACTAACTAAAAAATATTCATCAACCGTGCATTGAGTATTGCAGTTGTTTCTTGTTCGTTGAAATACCTCTAGTATTCACCCAGCTTGCCGAAATACAGTGCTTAACCGAAAATACAAAAACAATTAAAATATCACCACAAATACTCCCACCCCAGTGGAATCAGTAACGATTCAACGATGACCGGTAACAGGTGAGGAAGTTCTGAGCACCCGACCCGAACGAGATAAAGTACGCTTTCGTGTAATTGTGGTGTAGTAATTTATAGAAATTTTGTGTGTTTCCGTTGATTTCAATGTTAAAAGTCTTGTCCGTACGTTGTAAAACCAAATAAGGGCCAATATAAGGTGGTTGTAATGACCTACGTAGTGCGTCTGTTCTAAGAAATACGTGAGTACAGGGATTTAGGTCTTTTAAAAAAAAAAATTGCTAGAATCATACCTGGATACCGGAACAGATCGAATTTCAGAAAAATGATCTTTTAAAATTTTGACAAAGTCAGATTGCGGGATTTCAGTACTGTTTAATTCGAAAAATTGTCCGGGAACTCTTAACGAAGTGCCAAAAACAAGTTCAGCTGGCGTAGTTTGCAGTTCTTCACTAAAAGTTGTCCGTAGTCCAAGCATGATTGCAGGTAGAACACTAGCCCAATCATGCCATTACATTTTGGATTGTAATAGTCGTTCTCTTTCTCTCAGAAACCCAACAAGGTGGAAGGTTCCGAGAAAAGATTTGATTCAAATTGTGCTCCCTGATCTGTTACTATAATATTTGGTACGCCAAAACGGGAAATCCAAGTGGAGTACACGACGAATGTGACAGTGGCATCCCGTGTATCGACCTATTAAAGTTACGCAGTATCGCTGATTATCAGAAATCGGTAATGAACCAATGATGTTTAGGTGTATTTCTGCGAAGAGATGCGAAGTTAATTGATAAGAACCGAGAAGGAAAATGGTATGCCTCGAAACTTTCGATTTTTGACATGCTAAACAATTTTAAGCCATAGTTTTCGAATATTTTAATAGATGGCCAGCTGACATTTTTTGTCATTAAATTAAAAGATGCCTTTATCTCCGGGTGGTATAAGTTATGAAATGCTTCAAAAAAAATTTTCTGAAATTCAATTGGAATAAAAGGTCTTGATACAGCAGTCGAAGTGTCGCAATAAATTGGAGTTATTGAATTGGGACGTGTTTTCACGTAAAAACTCTCGTAATTCTGCATCATTGGCTTGTGCATCTGCTATTTGTGCATAATCTATGCTTTCAGTGATAGAAATTAGATTAATGCGCAATAAGGTATCTGCAACAACATTGTTAATGCTTGAAATGTGTTGGAAGGCTGTAGTGAATTGACCGATAAAATCCAAATGGCGAAATTGGCGATGAGATGCTTTTTCCGGATACTGATAAAATGCGTAAATCAGTGGCTTGTGATTCGTGAATAGAGTGAACTTTTGACCTTCTAAAAGATATTTAATGCCAGAAAAGCTGCAAGCAACTCTCTGTCACTTAGACGAACTGAAAAAAAAACTAAGTGGTTGCAATGTGTCCGTAACATACTGGTATTGCTAATCGTGCTGTAGAAGACGGATGTGCGAGAAGTGATGCATTGTACAACTTTTCCTTGCAATTATGGAAGGCTTTGATAGATTCAGCCGACCAAACTGTTGGAGTTATACTGTTTTTTTTGTATCTTTTCAAAAAATTGTTGAGAAAAATTTGCTGTATTTGAGATGAAACGTCTGTTAAAGGTGATCATACCCAAAAACAAAGGATAGCCGAAAACAAGTGGCAAATGAAAACAGCGATATAAAAGTTTTGGCTTCAGTTGATTACTTCAACTGATATTCCCACGTGATTACCTATATAATATAATCGAGCTAGTGCAATCTCCCAAATAAGTGTGTGCGTATGACTGTTGGATACTTATGCCCAATTTGACAAAAATACAAGTTGACAGCCAATTAACTAATGCCTAGTTAGCTTTTGTATGTATAATTTCGATTATTTCATGCAAAAATTTCTATAATAAAAGCCTAAGTAATCGCGTAGCACACGCCGATATATAAAAATAAAAATAAAAATCGAATTCACCGTTTTATGCCAAATATAAAGTATATTCACTTTACTATAAACAAATCACCGAAATTATTATAAATAAGATTTTATTAAAATAATAAAACTTATTTATAAATTATTATAAATAAGGATTTCATATGCATGAAATCCTTATTTATATTCACTTTACTCGACACAACTCACCGAAATATGTTTATTACAAACATGGTTTTAATAAATTAATTAAACGTTCAAATTTGATCTAATGCACCGTTTTATGCTAAATACATCAGTATTTGCATGAAAATCTTATTTATAATCACTTTACTCGACACAAATCACCAAAACTACATAAAAAAGAATTTATTAAAATAATTAAACATTAAAATATGATCGAATTCACCGTTTTATGCCAAACACATCAAGTATTTGCATGATCATTTTATTTATATCCACTTTACTTGACACAAAGCACCGAAATTATTATAAATACAATTTTATTAAAACAATTAAACGTTCTAACTCGATTTAATTCACCGTTTTATGCTAAATACATCAAGTATTTGCATGAAAATCTTATTTATAATCATTTTAATCGACTCATATGACAGGAATTATGTTAAATAAGATTTTATTAAAATAATTAAACTTTCAAATTCGATTGAATTCACCGTTTTATGCCAAATACATCAAGTATTTGCAGTAAAACATTATTTAAATTCACTTTACTCGAAACAAATCACCGAAACTATTATAAATAAAATTTTATTAAAACAATTAAACGTTCAAATTCAATCGAATTCACCGTTTTTTTCTAAATATATCAAGTCTAAAAATCTTATTTATAATCATTTTAATCGACTCATATCATTGAAATTTTTTTTAATAAGATTTTATTAAAATAATTAAACTTTCAAATTCGATCGAATTCACTGTGTTATGCCAAATATATCAAGTATTTGCATGAACATTTTATTTATATTCACTTTACTCGACACAAATCACCAAAATTATTATAAATAAGAATTTATTAAAATAATAAAACGTTCAAATTCAATCGAATTCACCGTTTTTTGCCAAATATGTCAAGTCAACTCATATCACCGAAATTATTTTAAATAAGATTTTATTAAAATAATTAAAAGTTCAAATTCGATCGAATTCACCGTTTTATGTCCAATATAAAGTATATTCACTTTATTATACACAAATCACCGAAATTATTATAAATAAGATTTCATTAAAATAATTAAATATTAAATAATTAAATCAAGTATTTGCATGAAATCCTTATTTATATTCACTTTACTCGAAATGAATCACCGAAATTATTATAAATAAGATTTTTCTAAAACAATTAAACGTCCAAAATCAATCGTATTCACCGTTTTATACCAAATACACAAAGTATTTGCATGAAAATCCTATTTATATCCACTTTACCCGATACAAAATCACCGAAATATGTTTTTCAATAAATTAGTTAAACGTTCAAATTTGATCGAGTTTGGAACTCGTTGCTCTCCAAAAAAACGCGATGGCCAAAAAGTTTAAATCATATTGTGTCTCAAGGATACATGTTGTTCTACAGTGGAAATGACCTCGGCTATATATTTGTGTTGGTTTTCTTACTGAGCCTCAGGTGAAAAAGGCTATTTCTGATTTTAAAGCAGTTAATAATCATAAGTTTTCGCTATCCGTTTACGCATACGAGGCAACCTGTCAATAAATAGTAAATATATTCATGCGACCATTGATGTAAGTGGCTGTTCTGTTGGGATCAGGAAAATAACTATGTATTTTTCGATATCGCACGATCTTATTGTGGCTAGCAGTGGCTTAAGTGGCTAAGGATTTCTGATTTACTGTGATTTTTGAACTACCGGTAAACGATAAATGCCGGTAAATTTTCTTGTATTTTGCTGGTAAATCCATCAGTTGCAAAACTAATTAACAAAAATTGTTGGCTTAGAGTACACGGATAATTTAGCAACAATGGAAAAGAAACGATAGATTTTCCTGCCTCTTTAGTTTTATACCTACTAAAGACTAACGGCCAATCGCCTTTTAATCCCGGTTAAACTTGTCAAGACGGGTTTATTAATTTTTTATCAATTTCCAGTAGAGAAAACGTATATAGCTTACGTTAAATTTGTATATGAGATATGGAAAACATTTTGTTTACATTTCCAAATATCAGGATCGATAATGCTGAACCCGTATTTTAGTTTAGTTAACTAAATTTAATGTTAACCTACATATTCTTATCAAATATCTCATTGAATTATGTTAAAGTTATGTACAATATTTTTAACCCTATATATATGCGAATATATACGCATCTAGGATGAAATAATTATGTTAATATTTTAGAAAAAAATTGTATATGGTTATCTCTAGTTCAAATCAAAATCATAAAATAATGACCTGACCGAATAAATTCTTGTAAAGGCAATATAAGGGATTTAGGAAAAATGCTGTACAGTGATTATGTTGTAATAAAAAGAAAACTAAATTTTCGTTATCATCACATGTAAATCGAATAGAATGTGCCCATAAAACTTATCACCCTATAGCTATTCCAAAAACATTTTTTTTTTTTTTGCTTTTCGTAAACCTTTTTTTCACTGTAGATTATCAATTGTACTTTACGTTCAATTCTTGAAGATATTTCTGATCCTATTTAAACAATTGTTAAACTTAAGATCTTTAAATAAAACAAAAAAATGAAAATAATAATCCTTGATTTAACAAAAAAAAAAAAAATACTAGAACAATAAAAATATGGTTATGATTCGAAGCAGAGTTGTCCTCTCCGTTTTTTTTCGGTCTACTTCATGTACCAGCTCGTTTTTGAAAAGTTTTTTATTTTCGTTTCCTTTTCAACATTTTTACCACTTTAGCAAAAATAAAATTCAATTTTCATTGTTAAGTTTCTCAAATATCCGTCTCATGTTAAACAAAATTACACATAAGAGCCGTTTGTTTCACCAGTCACAACCAGCAACAACCATATAGTGTAGTAAAATGTCGATCACAATTTTCATATTTTATTTTTCAATTCGGGTTATATAGCATAAGCAAAATAAAAAAAAAATGTTACAAACGACCGAACAGATGAAAAAATGAGGAGAAAAGGAAAATTCAACTTCTTCATCGTTTTATTTTTACTTGCGTTACCATGGTAACATTATAATTCTCTAGTTTACTACACAAAACATTACGAGTGTAAAAAATAAAGTGGAATGACAAAACAGGGAAAATCTCACACTTTAATTTTCTTTTGTTACAGCAAAAGTACTCGTGTTAGCTCGATGGAGCAATATATAGAAATGAAGAAAAATGTGAAGAAAATTTAAAAAACAAAATAATTTTTTTTTGTATTTTTTTTTTGTGAAAATGTAATTCGTTCAGCGTATTTGACAATGAAAATAACATTAAATGTATGTATATGAAAGAAAAAAAAATAAATGAATTCAATTCTTTTCATTTTCTATTACATTTGTCGTAATACGAGTATTTTTCTCAATTCAACAAATTTTTCATTTTTTGTTGTAAAATTTTTCAATAAAAGGAAACACTCAACAAAGCACTGAACTAACAAAAAATATTTAAATAATTTCAAAATGTTCTATTGTTGTTTGTGCGCGAAATAAGGAGAATACATTTTTGTCTGCAAATTCTTAATTTGCCGACTAACACATACTTTTGTCACACGCATTCATTCGCAAAGTATATCCAAAATGTTGAAAGTAATTCGATCAAATGAAAATTAGGATCATTAAAAGTTTTCTTTGGTTGCCGTATACGAAAATTCACATTTATCGCATACGTGACTTTTTGAGCCATATATGTGCTACATATACAAACAATTTAGGTGAGATAAATCTAAATGGTGGATCTTTCCATTTTTTGCGCTAAGAAATATGAACATGATGTGAAGTAAACAAATTTTATTTTTATACGTGCTACATACAGTCGTATGTATATTCAGATGGAGGTATGATGATGGAAAATTTTAATTTTCATTTCGACATCTACATAAAAATTATATTTGTTGATGGTGATAAGGGCTGAAAGATAATTGATTTAACATAACCTTATAAAATAAGCTAACGATATATGTTTGTATTTATATGCACATACATTGTTAAATTTCTTATGTGTATGTACAGTGTGAACAATCTTAAATCAATGTGTTTAGCTTATCTGATTTTGTTAAACGTTTTAGTGTAAGCTATATGTTTCCAACAAATTATATTTGGATTGATAATTTAATATAAATCACTACCGAAAAACGATTCATTATTTAAGTTACGGATCGCAAATACTTTGTGAATCTGTGATCCATACCATGCCAATAATGGGTCAATTTATATTATGGTCTAATTCAAAGATTTTGAATTAGACCATAATATAAATACACAAAGTATGTACTAGACAGTACCACAATGATTTTATTAAAACCCCGAGTTCTATAACTATATAACTTCTAATCTGAATTTTCGTTGTTGTTAACGCCGCCGTGGTTTTTTGGTAAGAGATTTAGCTAAAAGTTTTGATTTACTTTATTATTTTTTTTTAACGCAAAACCCTTTGTTTTTGTATTGAATGCCACAAGCTAGATGTCGTTGAGCAACACGGAAGAGAAAAATTTCATTTTCTGAGTACATTAATTTTTCAGTACATTAAGTCACATTAATTGTTCTATATATGCAGGTTTGTTGAAGCTTTTGTTGAATCCAAACATCCCGCCGGCCCTGAATCACCCGATTCATTGATTGGAAGTATGGCAATTTTTGTTATTGGTCGACGGAAATTTCCATTCATTGTCTTTACAGTGACAACTTGTACTCTTCCATCAGCTCCAGCGTGTGTTTCAACTATGCGACCTAATTGCTTTTTCCCAGGAGGTAAATTATTATTCTGTAACAAGACAACGTCATTGAGCTGAATGTCAGCCTTCCTGGTCTTCCATTTGGATCTGTTTTGTAAAGTGGATAGATATTCTACAAGCTATCGCCTCCAAAAGTGAATTATTATTCGACGGACGATATTACATCGATTGTTGACATCGATTGAAAGCCTTTCTTCCGTCACCAGGTCAGACACTTGACTCATTGGCCGGTCATCAGTGCTTGTAATTGAAAGCGGCTGCAAATCCAATATAGTCTATCTGGTAGCTCCGCGTCGTAAACTCCTCTAACGTCAATATTTGCTCTCCTACTGTTCGTTTCAGCAGGGTTTTTGTTGATCGAACGGCTTTTTCCCAGGCACCACCCATATGAGGTGCCCCAGGAGGATTAAATTAAACAGACAATAATACACAGGTACGCTTTGAATGAAATCGCTCCTCGTCTTCTAAATGGATGCACTCGGAAAGGTCCAGCAAAACTCAAACCAACATGGGAAAATGGATGTGTCATTCAAACTCTCTCAATGTTCCTGCATCTTTGGCCTATATCGTATGCACCTGATGTAATTACGAAATATTTGACGCATCAAATCTCTCCCTCGTACTATCCAAAACTTTTCTTTTACGAACTGTAGCAAAAGTCTTGGTCCTGGATGACAGTTTGTCTGATGATAATGATAGATGATTCTTTGGGTGAAATCCGCTTTTGCGTGAAGAATGATCGGATGTTTTTTGTTACACTGTGCCAACGACTTTTGCAATCTGCCTTCGACCCTCATTTTCTTTAGCAATTGTTCATACTCTTCTTTGAAGTGTATCTTCTGTGTTTCTCTGCACAACCATCGTTTCGTTTCGTCGACTTCTTCTACGGACAAATGTTTTTGTTTCTGTTTGTTCTCGGGACGAGTAAATAATATTCGTACATAAGACGCGATATGAAGTAAATTGCGGTATTTTAATGTTCTGGAAACCAGTCGTTGAAGCAAACCATTTTCCTCCGTATGCGAAACTTGTGAAATGATTTGAGATTTTTTTTCATATAGATGTTCGGTAACATTGATTTCCTTTTGGTGCGGCCAGTCTTCTGGTGATTTATATAAAAAATGTGGTTCTCTCCACCATAAGGAAAAACTCAACAACTCGGCAACAGATAACCCTCTCGTTGCACAATCGGCAGGATTGTGTTTAGTTGGAACATGCCTCCATATATATCTGCTGTAATTCTCCAAAATCATTGAAACCCGATTGGTAACGAATGTTTTCCACGTTCCTGGATGGCATGAAAGCCAATCGAGAACAATATTTGAATCGGGTCACAAACAAATCTCCCAGCCATCTCGGAATTCGTTATCAGCCATTAGGGTCGAATATTCGACTAATCTCTGATAAGAAAGTTCTCTTGGTATGTTTTTTGGTGATTGACATATTTACAGAGAACATAAAGGCATCATCTTCTGGGTTCCAACGAATACCAAGAACTCAGACACGATCGGATAGTGTTTTGGTTGATGTGTCTGGTTCGCTGTTCAGCAGCTTTCGGATTGCTGCATCGTTTGTTGTGAACTTCCTCAAATTGAATCCACCACTATTCGATATTTCCACAACATCTGTCTTGAGCTTTAAAAGCTTTCTCGAAGACTCAGTTGATCAAATGATTCAAAATGTACGTGGTTACAAATGATGCTGATGTCGTGCCGTACGTGACGGGTTTTAGTTGGTAGGCAGCAATGTTTTTTTCGGGCGATCTTTGCCGTAGTATTAACTGGTACCCTTGATCATGCTCGTGTACAAGTACCTGCCGGAATATCATTTCGATATCTCCGGTTAAAACACATCGAAAAATTCTAAATTTCAGTATTATTTCATGAAAGCCCGGTTGCACAGTTGGTTCCTTCATCCAAACTTGATTCAGCGATTTTTTCCAATCACATTTAGCTGACGCATTATATACAACTCGCAACCTTGTGGTCGAACTCGTTTGTTTCATAACTCCGTGGTGTGGCATAAAATACGTAAGTTTGGATCTCGCTGAAACTGCCTTTTTATGCTCTCTTGGCAGCGTAAGGCTAAATTGAATGTGCTTGATAAATTAGCGGTAGATTCTTTGAATGGAAGCCGAGTAACGAATCTTCCGTCCGGTGTTCGTGTTGTGATTTCTTGGTAGTATCGAACACAGTTTTGCTCTTCAGGACTCATACGACTTTCTGATGTACCAGTGACCTCTTCTAACCCCCAAAACTTTCTCAAGGCTGCGTCAATATCAATTGTTGTTGTGTATGTTGAGACTGTCTGACTAGACCTTATTAACGAGCCTCCTCCGAAAACCTATCCAAACTTGGTTTTCTGAGCTACGAGATTACCATCAGGAGACCTCATTTGGCCATCCCCTAGAATATGGAAGAACACATCGACTCCTAATAATAGTTCGATGTTACCCGATACATCGAAATGTGGATCTGCCAGTGGGATGGCTTCTAACCATTGTTAATCTCCATGCTTGATGGTTAAATTTGGTAACTTGGATGAAACTGTTGGCAAGATCAAAGCCTCTATTATGATTATATCGGCTTGTGGATATATATCATAGCGCGCTCTAATACATATGGTAACGACTCCCTTTGAACTACCTGCACTAACGCAACCTATTCCGTTTATTACGATGTGACTATTTTTTCGTTTGAGCCCTAACTTTTGTACACAATCATTTGTTATAAATGAGGTCTGTGACCTTGAGTCTAACATCGCTCTGATTTCTCTTTCTGTACCATCATCCCCCGTGACTCGAACCGATGACTTCCGAGTTTGCAAAGTAAACACGGACCAAACCCAGGAATTGACAAGAAACTTTTGGTTTTAGCCGAAACTTCTTGATTTCTTCTTGAGGGACCAGGCGTTGACGAAAATGTGAAATTTGAGAAATGCATCTATGGTTGGAACTTTAATATCTTCAGACTCCTTTGCCCATAAAGCCTTCGTGCTATCATCTAATTTCGCCGGAAGAAGGTAAATCAGCCATGGATCTCTCGCTTCACTTTGGATATCGAGCGCATGTAACCCACGAACAACTGTGTCTGTAATGTCATGAGTCTTTCGTATGTTATTGGCGTTTGCACGAAACGAATTAATAATATATTTTTTCCGATCATATCTTTCACTCAGTCTTTTGATCGCCTCTATATAATTAGCATCAGTGATTTTCAGATGCCGAACGCGATCAATTGCCTCACCGCGGAGGTAACGCACTAACCATTGAAATTTTTGGCGTGTATGCTTCATTATTGTGCACTCCCGACTTGAATAAGTCTATGAAACCAGTCCATTCGGTATAGTCACCACACTCGATACATTTTGTGAAACACTTTGATTAACTGTATCGTTTAAATTTACACTTTCTAACCCAAATTATTTTTTTCTTAACCACGTGCTTATCTTTGAGACCGCAGGGTAGTACGAGTTTTCGAAATCATCAATTTGTAAATCCTTTTCTGGATATGCCAAAAGTTTGTCTTCAATCGAATGAAAACGATCGAGTAATTTGTAGGCATATGACAAACGTTCTTTAATGTCATCTATTGTTTCTTTAGATTTATCAGTGATAGGGTTTGCAAAATTCAAAATTTTTGTCAAACTACGTGTTCACGCACTTCTTTGCTTCATTAACGAGTCCAATATAATAGATTTCGACAAACTTTGAAATGATTCCTCACAAGCTACGATTATTCAAAAAATTATCTTCCCCGCCTACGGAAAGTCACTTTGTGACTAACAAACACTCGCGAATAAATTTCGTTTTATAAATACACTGCTTAATACTAACACTTAATTAAGCTAATGATACAGTTTATACATCACTAAATTTATATGTCCGCCACACGTGTTGCCCTTTGTATCACTCGAAAGAAAATTACTGTATTTTATTGTATTTGCGTTTAGAAATAGTACTACATCCGGCTCGAAGGACCAATGTACTTTTGTACGAACTTTTGTTGAATCCAAACATAGTACTACCATCATAAGAAAAAACAGTTTAACCATTGATGTTCTAGATGTCGGGTCGATAGAATATCGTCAACATTTGGTATGAATATATGACATTTAGGCGATTATACATATAAAAATATTTTGATTATTTTAAAACGATACCAGTAACGACATCTAGCCCGCCAATGGGCTAACATACCATGGTAGTACTATGTGTATTTATATTATGATTTATATTAGTGATTTTTTATTGCACAATTAATGGATATTGATAATTTTGTGGGCTAACCTTTTGCCTAATTTTCAAAACTTTCAAATGCACCACACAATGGCTTCTATTATGGTCCCGAATGGCAATACACCTAGGTTTGAAGGTATTAGGCATTCCGTTAAAAAAGTGACAATATCTGTGATCATTGTTGAGTTGTTAGAATAGGCATAAGCGATTTTTTTGTATAATTCTACATTCTAATTTCCATTTAATTTTTTTGGATATGTCTTTGGTTTTTAAATTACTTTTCATAAAATTTATTAACCTTCCTCGATTTATGGAAGCAAGCACCTTTCACTTTGAACATTTTGCATTACTGTAATGCAAGATTTTCTCATAACAATAATGGAATTCTCGACTATTAAAAGGTGCAATCAGTTTTTTTTACTTCGCAAACGTTCAACATGTAATAAGATTTATGACCGATTTCAAACAAGAGATTATCGATCATAACCTTCCACCCTTACAACACATTTGCAGTATAGCCTGTAACAACGAACTGACAAAAAAAAACAATGACATATATTTTTTAGTCTACGCAACACAATCTAGGTTACGTAAGACAAACATTAATATAGTCCGTGTTATCAGATCATATACAAGAAATTGGTAAGAAGAAAAATGTTCTATAATACCGTAAAATCCATACAAATTATCTAAGATTATGCTGTAAACAAAACATGTGATGATTTTAATCTAATTCAAAAATAACAAAAACAACAACAACATGTACATATTACATTGTTACGTAAACCTACCAAAATCACCGCAGCAACATTATATAATCCTAATGCTAAACCATAACATTAATAATTAATGTCACAAAATATGTTGGTGTCATAAGAATGAATTAATGTTGTGACGTCATACTGTAATATTATAATTAAAGGTTTAATTATGTATTTGCAATTTGGTCGAAGCAAAAAATAAAAAATAAAAAAATTCGGAGAAAACCATAATCTCTTGTATTATCATACAACATTTTTGGAACACAAGAGTTTTATATACACAAACTTAAAATCAACATCATGTGCGATTAAGTGACATTTTGAGATTCTGATGGCGAACGGAGTGTACAAAAAGTTTCAATACGGTAGAAAAACTTAGGGGTATAATGGCGAAATAAAATTAATGTTTAAAAAAAGAGTTATAAGATGTACGGGAAAACGAACTTAACTGTGCCATTGAATAACTATAAATAGAAGGTGACACAGCTAAGTTTGCAGCGACATATGAGCCAAGTATTAATAAATTGTACTACGAAATAAATATTTCTGTGTCTTTGCTAAATTATGTCCACGAATATTTCTTTTTTCATTTTTGAACCTAGATTGTCTGTAAAAGGCAAGTAAGGCACTACAAAACGTAATTTTTTTTTCAATAGCTTCCATTATAAACAAAAAAATGTGTTTATGCGGCACTCGGGTAGCTATCTTTTGTTTTTGACTTTTGAAAGAGAAAATATTGGCATTATAATATTTGCAGGTGTCAGCCAAACCAAAACCGAACATCAACTAGATTAGTGGAGAATGCCTGAAAACCTGCCAGATATGGAATTAAAGTATCGTTGGTGTGTGACTCCACTTCCTCGTTTATAGACTAAAGACTAGATATAAGAAGACTATACACTTTGAACGTGAGAAGTATGACAAAGATCATATCCAATCTATTGCCCTCCAAAACACGAAATAAAAAAGAAGCAATTCTTAGATTAGATTTTTTTAACCGCTTAGGCAATAATTTCATTGCGGGAGCCTTTAAAATTTAAGTGGAGGGAAGCTAAGAGCACAATAAAAAACGGCATAAGTCCGAAAAAAGCACCAGGACATTATCTTTCTACCGGTAAAATGATTATGAATTACCAGACAAATGTATTAAACTAATAACGTACATCCTCAACATAATCATGCGAACTGGACACATCCCTCAAAAATCTGAAAAAGATGAGACACGATTCTCGTCATATCGTCCAAAAAGCATGCGTTCCTCAGTATCAAAACTTTTTGAAAAATTGTTATTAAGAAAACTAGAAGAACGGCATATTACACCAGATCATTAATTTGGTTTCCGAAATCAGCACGGCACTATAGAGCAAGTTCACAGGATTGTCAATGCACTCAAACTCACCTTCGAAGAAAAAAAAATATTTTTCTGCTGTCTTCGTAGAAATTGCACAAGCCTTGGTTGATAAGGTTTGGCATAGAGGATTAACATACAAAATTAAAGAACTTTTACCGAAGCAGTTCCTTGTAGTTCTTGAAAACTATCTTCTTCAAAGACAAAACTTGGTTAAATAAAATGCAGCAACTACTGGTTTAAATGATATTAGCGTAGGTGTTCCATAAAGAAGTGTCTTGGGACCAATTTTATACTTCCTGTACACAGCCGATTTGCTTATTTCTAATGAAGCTATAATATCAACATATTTTGCTGATGATACAGCTATCTTGGTGGCTTGTAAAAATCGTCAAACTACCTCAAAGCAATTGCAAAATCATCTGAACAAAATCATCTGAACAAAACTGGTTAAGGACTTAGCGAATAAAAGTCAATGAACATAAACCAACACACGTTTCATTCACTCTTAACAAACGCACCTGTCCACCAGTTAAACGAATACTCCCTGGAATATTCGATCTACTTAATCATTTGTAAAATATGAATTAAGTGACCTTGGATAAACTACAAAAACATTTTGTTTCGTTTTTTATTTAGATTTTCCTGTTGAATCCCAAGGGTTTTTATTTTGACATTGGCTTTGTCTGAATGTGTTTATATTCGCACTGAATAGGCAAAATCCTAAAAATGTTTTTTTTATATAGTTGATACTTAAACCCTTAATTTACATTTATCTAAGATACAAATGCATACAGCGCTATAACAACTACGTAGCGGCGGAATCGTTTGGTGTCATTTCTATGGGAATCGCTTAGAACTGGACATTTTAAAACTGGATATTTCAAAATAGGATTTGACAAAACGAGATAAGGTACAAAACTGGATATTTCAAAACAGAATATTTCGACATATCATATAAACTTAAAATGATTTTTTGGAAAAGTTCTGGAATATAGCTAGTTAGGAAGGACCTCGGTGATTTCTTGACCGATTTTGATGGAATTCGATATGTAAGATGAAAATGGGATTTTAAATTGATTTTTTGAGAAAGTTCTGGAATATGGCCAGTTAGAAAGGAACTCGGCGAGATCTTAACCGATTATGGTGAAATTCGATATGTAGGATGAAAATTAGATTTTAAAATGATTTGTTGGGAAAGTTCTGGAATAAAGCCAGTTAGGAAGGAACTCGGCGAGATCTTAACCGATTATGCTGAAATTCGATATGTAGGATGAAAATTGGATTTTAAAATGATTTGTTGGGAAAGTTCTGGAATAAGGCCAGTAAGGTTCCATACTTGAATAATTCTAAGGAGAGAAATAGAGTTTTCCTTCACTTAATGTTTTTTTCTTTAATTCTATAATTAAATTTGATTTTAAAACCTTTTTTGGAAAAACCTCTGGATTATGTCCAGTGAAGTTTCATACTTGAATAATTTTAAGAATTTAAAATTATAGAATTTTTTGAGATAGAATTTTCCTTCACTTAATGTTTTTTTTTAATTGCTGCTTTTCTCATCTTATTAAAATTAATTTTCAAATTTTCATCCTACATATCGAATTTCATCATAATCGGTTAGGAACTCGCCAAGTTCCTTCCTTATTATCATCCTACATAAAGAATTTCATCATAATCGGTTAAGAACTAACCGAGTTCCTCCCTAATTGGCCATATTCCAGAACTTTCCCAAAAAATTATTCTAAAATTTCATTTTCATCCTACGTATCGAATTTAATCGAAATCGGTTAAGAACTCACCGAGTTCCTTCCTTATCGGCCATATTCCAGAATTTCCGAAAAAAACATTTTAAAATCACATTCCCATCCTATATTCCAGAACTTTCCCAAAAAATCATTTTAAAATTCCATTCCCATCCCACATATAGAATTTCATCATAATCGGTTAAGAACTCACCGAGTTCCTTCCTAATTGGACATATTCCAGAACTTTCCTAAAAAATCTTTTTAAGTTTAATTCACATGTCGAAATATCCTGTTTTAAAATATCCAGTTTTGAATTATCCTGTCTCATCAAATCCAGTTGTAAAATATCCAGTTTCGACCGGTACCCCATTTCTATATATAGTTATTCAATGACTGTGCTTCACTATGACCTTGACCTTGTCAAAATTGCTGTATCATCAGTAAGTGCAGCTATGGTTCTTTCTTTCATTAGTGGTATGTCTCGTGTGTATACAGGGGGTACAATATGGGACCTAAAATGCTTCCTTGCGGCACATTGCTAGTTGTTTTATAATTTGCCCAGTTATTAAATCATATCCAGGAGCTTTTTCCGGATTTAATTTTTTTATATTATCGTTCAGCTCTCTCTTTTAGATCCACTTTTTACTTACTGCTACGAGCCCAGGTACCATTATCATTCCTAATAGATGCTGTTGAATTTTTGGTCTCTTGGCCGATTTTGTCGCTTTCCATAGGGGATATTCAGTGTCTTTTTGACCAGTAAGTGGAGATAAATATGAACCTTTTGGTTCTTTAAACTGCGGTTTTATTTGCTACAGTTTGATTTATTTGCCAGAAATTACGTGCTTTACGTTTCTTAGCTACCACAGTTCTCTTACTTTAAGTAGATAATTTTTACCTCTGATGTTGTTTGCAGGTCCGAATGGAGTGCTCTGCCACGCTACTTGTTGTTTATTGACACTATACCCCGTAGATTGCATAGTCCTTTATTATTTTGTTGGTTTGTTGTACCAAGATCTTTGATCTTGCTCAAAATTTCTTGCATAGTTTCCAATTTTTTGCAATTCTTTAGCTACTTCACAACCACTGTAGTTTGCGGGATGTTGTCCTTTACAATTTATGCATGTTGCTGCAGTATTTCTTTATAATGCACACATGTTTGTAAGATGCTTACTAGCACATTTGACACATCTTGTATCACGCCCGCTATATTTCTGGGTATGATTATAACTTTGACATTTTCTGCATTGGACTATCTTTGAAGTATTCTTCCTCATTGGCTCTATTCTAACTTTCATGGTTTGAATTGCCCGAATATTATATATCTTTGGAATGTTTTCTTTATTGCCAAACGCAAGCATAAAGAGCGGTAGTCCCCTTTTTACCAGTTCGTGGCTTCCTTTATCGCTTTCAGTCCTGTTTTTTTTAATCATATTGACAGCATCCTAAATATCTCAACCTTTATGTTGTAAATCAGTATGGTGTTGCCCTCTAGTAATAAATTGGATTGGCCTAGCTTGCTTAACTTCATAAGTATATCACCGAAACTGGTCCTAGCTTGTAATCTTTATCCGTGATAGTTTTTATCAAAGCATTGATAGTAGGGTAGTGAAACCAACTATATTAATAGGTGGTGGCTGATTTATCTTTTTTGGTTTAGAATCTTTATTACACTAAGTTGGTGCTTTTGCTTTTCTTTACGCTGAGTTTCATCATTACTCGTGTTGGGTGCTGCTTAACCAATATATTCTGGCGGTGATTCTGCTTTTCTTTTTTTTGTGGGCTTGCTTTTTTGCTATGCCCAAGCAGTTTTTCTTGGTGGTTCGTCTACGTCATAACTCCATGTTTATTGTATCTCTTTTTTTAAGATTTTTTGTCACGAACGTTTACTGAGAATCACTTTCAGATGAATTTATCGTTCGAGTTCTTCTTCATTTGTGTTATATTTGATGCTATCCTTATTGCTTACATCTCGACCAGCTTAAACGATGCGTTTCAAGTCTTCATATGCTTTCACAGTTTTATTTTCACTATAATTTTTTGATGTATAAGGAATATTCTTTCTAAAATCTTCTGTTGAAGATCTTATAATATTTTGTTACCCCTCAAAAATGGGTTTTCGTTTTCCCTTGTAAAATTTACTGTTACTGCAGCCAGGTTTGTCATAGCAAAAGCTATGACAAACCTGTGCTCTGTTGTATTATCGGTTTCAGCTGCCAGGTGCACCACTGCTGAAACTTTGCGATCATTGGATAACGATGACTGAGAGCCCGTTTGCGCAATCTTTCCAGCAGCCAAATTTGCAAATTTACGAATGTGATTGTAGATTCAATACAACATGTATTGATGATACCTTAATCAAAAGCTCTCGTCTTCAGTATAAATACTGCTATAAAATATAATATGTACATAAGTTAGCAAAGCAGTTAACCAAAATGTTTTTCTAGAGATAAAATGTCTTTACATGATATAAAATTAGAGTTCACCTTTTAATGACCTTCAAATATATACTCAAGGTTAAACTGCATAAAATCATTTTCTAAAACTGTTTGCAGTCCCGATTCTTTTATTGCACTCCTTATAACATATTCATATCCTATATCATGCAACCATACATACATATACAGACACACATTTCGAAAATAAAATCTTAAAACTTTATTGTTGTTTTCTTTTCCTCGTAATACCAACATAAAGAAATGGAAAAGAAAAAAAAAACGGAAAAAACTTTCAAAGTTTGTGGTTAATCAAAACTTTTTTGATTTCATAGTGTAGTTATTTTCCGAAGTAGATTTATGTAGGAATGTGTAACTCTCGTAGGAGCTTACAGACTTTATTGTATATTTTTATGATTATTATTTTGAGCGCGGACCAATATAATCTTTACTTAGAAGATAAAAATGTAATTTCTTTTATTTTTTTTTTGATTAAGATGGACTAGTAGTATTCTCGTGAGGATTTTTAAATTTCAATCTACCATTCAATAAAATTGAAATGTTTTGAATATAAATAAAAATGTCAGTTCAAATTACTTATATATAATATATTTGAGACTAATTATATTATCGCCCGTCGTAACTATAGACAACCTCATAAACATGTAAACATAATCTATATGCACAATCATATATATATATATATATACATATTATTAGGTAAGGAAAGTTGGTAATGATATTAAGCCATATAAAAGTTGTTATATTTTTACGGTCATCGAATATTAGATTTTGATTAGTATCTCATGTCACGTATTTTGACTTTTTCACTTTTTTTTACCATTCTCGAATGTAAGTTAATTTTAAAAAGTAAGTTCGTTTTCTTGGATCATAAAGAATTTAAGCCAGTGTGAAAATAATATATAACATCTTCGCATCAAAATATTTTAGTATATTATATTTACCATTAGACATGATGTGTGTGTATATTAGATAGGTATATCATGTTGAGAAGGGAGCCAATTTTGTATTCATTTCAATGATGGAAAATTTCGAAAGTTAATAAATCTCTGAAATGTTTTGTGCTATATAATTAGATGATAATAATAATAAATGGTATAATTTCGAGGTCATTGCTGACCGGTAGTGTAATAAAAAGAAGGTCAATTGTATTCAATTTTTAGCTTGATCTTCGTATTATTCTTTTAATGAAATAACAAAATGGTCCTTACTAGAAGAAACGCCAACCGAATTTGTAGACAGAAAAAACTGTGTCATAAACGTCATAAACGCCAGAAAGAAACGGTGGCCAGTTATTGTTTTTTTACTTAAACTAATCTATAGTAAGCTGCAAAACCAACAAAACGTCGGCTGTTTAGAAGAGATGGGCTAAAGTTTCATATAATTACTTATTAAAACTCGGCTGTGGATGCTCCAATGTGAGAATTATCCTAGAATAGTATAATTAATAAAGGTTAATAGAGGCCATATTGCAATTATGGGCAATATTTCAATGAATTTTACAAAACGTGCTTTTATTGTCAAATTAAAGATGTCCATATTTCTGTTGAACTTGATGAAAAATTATTATGGCAAAAGCCTATTTGTCAAACAAATTTTGATTTATTCCTTAATCTAATATTTAATCAGCACTAAGTTGTTAAAATATCTAGGCAAATTAAAAAGTTTCCCTAAATTTTCAAAAGCTCATTATGGTTACCCTATATAAATTGGAAAATATTTTGGCAAATTAAAAAGTTTCCCTAAATTCTCAAAAACGCATGATGGGCCTATCAAATATTTAGGCAAATTAAAAAGTTTCCAAAAATTCGCAAAAAGTTATGATGGTTAGCCTAACAAAATTTTGAAATATTTCAGCAAATTAAAAAGTTTCCAAAATTTTCAAAAACTCACGATGATGAGCCTAGGGAAATTGGGAAATATTTTGGCAAATTAAAAATTTCCTTCATTTCTCAAAAGCTCATGATGGTGAGCCTATCAAAATTGGGATATATTTAGGCAAATCAAAACGATTACAAAATTCTCAAAAGCTCATGATAGTCAACCTATCAAAATTGGGAAATATTTAGCCAAATTGAAATGTTTCTAAAATTCTCAAAAACTCACGATGGTTAGTCTAGGAAAATTGGAAAATAGTTTGGCAAATTAAAAATTTTCCAAAATTCTCAAAAACTCATGACGATTATCCAATGAAAGTTGGGGAATATTTAGGTAGATTAGGAATTTCCGAAATTCTGAAAAGCTCATAATGGTTAGCCTATCAATTTTGGAAAATATTTAAACATATTCAAAAGTTTTTTTAAAATCATGATAGTATCATATTATGATAGCCTATCAAAATTTTGAAATATTTAGGCAAATTAAAAAGTTCCCAAAATTCTCAAAAGGTCATGATGTTTAGCCTTTTAAAGTTGGGAAATATTTAGGCGAATTAAAAAGTTTTAAAAATTCTCAAAAGCTCATACGGTTACCCTCTCGAAATTGGGAAATATTTAGGTAAATTAAAAATATCCGAAATTCTCAAAATTTTATGAAGGTTAGCCTATCAATTTTAAAAAATATTTAGGCAAATTAAATAATTCCCAAAATTCCCAAAACTCATGATGGTTAGCCTATCAAAATTGGAAAGTATTTATGCAAATTAAAAAGTTTCCAAAATTCTCAAAAACTCATGAGCATATCAGTTTTGGAAAATATTTTGACAAATTATAATGTCTCTAAAATTCTCAAAAGCTCATAATGGTTAACCTATTAAAATTGGGAACTATTTAGGCAAATTAAAAAGTTCCCGAAATTCTCAAAATTTCATGATGGTTAGCCTATCAATTTTGGAAAATATTTAGGTAAATTAAAAAATTTCCAAAATTCTCAAAACTCATGATGGTTACCCTCTCAAAATTGGGAAATATTTAGGTAAATTAAAAATTTCTGAAATCCTCAAAAGCTCATGATGGTAAGCCTATAAAAATTGGGAACTATTTTGGCAAATTAAAATGTTTCAAAATTCTAAAAAACGCATGATGGGTGTTTATCAAAATTGGGAAATATTTAGGCAAATTAAAATTTTTCTAAAATTCTCAAAAGCTCATGACTGTTAGCCTTTCGAAATTTGGAAATATTTTGGCAAATTAAAATGTTTCCAAAAACTCATGATGGTCAGCATATCAGTTTTGGAAAATATTTTGACAAATTATAAAGTCTCTAAAATTCTCAAAAGCTCATAATGGTTAACCTATTAAAATTGGGAACTATTTAGGCAAATTAAAAAATTCCCAAAATTCTCAAAAGTTCATGATGGTTAGCCTATCAATTTTGGAAAATATTTCGATAAATTAAAAAATTTCAAAAATTCTCAAAACTCATGATGGTTAGCTTATCAAAATTGGAAAGTATTTATGCCAATTTAAAAGTTTACAAAATTTTCAAAGGCTCATGATCGTTAGCCTATCAAAAATGGGAAATATATTTAGGCAAATTAAAAAGTTTCCAAAATTCTCAAAAGCTCATGTCGGTTAAACTCATGATGGTCAGCATATCAGTTTTGGAAAATATTTCGACAAATTATAAAGTCTCTAAAATTCTCAAAAGCTCATAATGGTTAACCTATTAAAATTGGGTACTATTTAGGCAAATTAAAAAGTTCACGAAATTCTCAAAAGTTCATGATGGTTAGCCTATCAATTTTGTCGACTAAAATATTTAGGCAAATTAAAAAATTCCCAAAATTCTCAAAACTCGTGATGGTTAGCCTATCAAAATTGGAAAGTATTTATGCAAATTAAAAAGTTTTAAAAATTCTCAAAAACTCATGATGGTAAGCCTATAAAAATTGGGAACTATTTTGGCAAATTAAAATGTTTCAAAATTCTAAAAAACGCATGATGGGTGTTTATCAAAATTGGGAAATATTTAGGCAAATTAAAATTTATCTAAAATTCTCAAAAGCTCATGACGGTTAGCCTTTCAAAATTGCGAAATACTTTGGCAAATTAAAATGTTTCCAAAAACTCATGATGGTCAGCATATCAGTTTTGGAAAATATTTTGACAAATTATAAAGTCTCTAAAATTCTCAAAAGCTCATAATGGTTAACCTATTAAAATTGGGAACTATTTAGGCAAATTAAAAAGTTCCCGAAATTCTCAAAAGTTCATGATGGTTAGCCTATCAATTTTGGAAAATATTTAGGCAAATTAAAAAATTTCCAAATTTCTCAAAACTCATGATGGCTTATCAAAATTGGAAAGTATTTATGCAAATTTAAAAGTTTTCAAAATTTTCAAAAGCTCATGATCGTTAGCCTATCAAAAATGGGAAATATTTTTAGGCATATTAAAAAGTTCTTAGCCTATTATTTTGGAAAAAATTTAGGCAAATTAAAAAATTTTCAGTATTCTCAAAAGTTCATGACGGTTAGCTTTTCAAAATAGGGAAATACTTAGGCAAATAAAAATATAATGTTTCCAGTGATAAACTTATAAACCAATCGTACGACGGTGGTGAGTTGAAATAAACTAAGAAGTACACACTGTAATACATGTAAGCCATTTTATGTCTATTTTCTAATAATCTTTTTCGTTCTTTTAGCGACATCTATGAATGATGATTTTCCGATCATTTTCCTTAATCATATTTTATATGTTGCATATTAAAATCGACAATTAAGATATTCAGATTTATAACTTATGAAATACATAAAAGAATATACAGTTAAACTTATTGATATACTCATTCAGATATGAAGGCTTTTAAAACCATCTTCCGCATCTGGATGTTGCTAGTATGGCAATGGACGGTATATCAGAATTATTATTCTTAACCTTACTGTCATTTTTGTAATAATACAATTTTTAACACGATCATTTTCCATCTGATCACTTTCACCATTTTCTGAAGACGGAAATTTTTCATCAAATAGTCTGTTATTTGTAATCCAGATAGATCTAACGACCTAAATTTCTGGCTTTGCACAGCATTTTCTTTAAAAATTTTACTCTTTATGTTTCTCCCCACCATTAAATTTGAATGAGTTTAAAATGTAAATACCGAATTTTTAGCAAAATCCTTAAACATCCAAGTTTGTCAATTTAAGGGATCTCATAACGTGAAAATATTAAATTCAAGACATTGACCACTTCCGGCAACTATATCCTATACAATACTTTATCATAGAAGTGAAACCTACCAAACAATTATTTTTAAAAATCAATCCATCTTTTGCCAATAACTTCGTTTCATTTTTAGTTAAATTCAATACCTGTATCAATTCAGCCTCATTATTGGTAACTTTTCAAAAAAATTTCTAATTTATTTAATCGAACCTTTCTAGGTGGCAAACTTTCTATTACCTTTCTAACTTAAGTCTCAATATCGATATCCAAATTTGTATCAATTCAGCCTCATTATTGGTAACTTCTCAAAAAATTTTCTAATTTATTTAATCGAACCTTTGTAGGTGGCAAACTTTCTATTACCTTTCTAACTTAAGTCTCAATATCGATATCCAAATTTGTTTCATCTTGACAAAACATTTGACATACTTTAAGGAACATAACTTTTCAATTTGGGCATATGCTTGTTGAGTTTTCTTAAAAGCATATCCTACTATAGCAACATTTTTTGGTGCAGAACCGCACTGAATGCATCCTTTGAGATATCTACTGATAACAGTAGTAGTTTATAAATATCATAATTTTCACAAATTAGTTAATTACAAATCAACAAATTGCTGATATAACCTCAAATGTCATCAGCAATCTGTTGATAATAGATTGATACAACCTCAAATTTTAGTAAATAAGGTTTACACACCTAAATTTTAGAACCATTATAATTCGTCAATATAGCTCTTAAATACTTATACAAATTGTATCCTAACCCAACATCTCTAACAGTATATGAATTGAAATAGCATAGCACTGTGCATATGTATCAATTTTTAATATCAGATTTATTTCAAATTTAGTTCAATTTTAAAATTTTAAAAATCCAGTATTTCCTACAGAATATTGCTCCAACTTCTGCGCACTTTCCATTGCAATAACTTAACGAATATTATTTTTCATATAGTTTGTGTTTTACAAATTCAAGAGAAATGCTGGTCAGTTTCACTATTTTTGAAAATACATTATTTATTCCAATTATCAAAAAAAAATCCCAGAATATTAAATATTTCCAGAGCTTTTTCTTCCAAAGAATGTAATAACAAAGCAACTTAACTTTCTTTTGTTTCTTGATCACATTCCGAAGCAATTACATAAAGAGTCTAATTTCTTTTCTAATTACTCCAATTGTATATATTCTTGGTTTTTCCATCAAACTACAAGGCTCGTGGGGTCGAAAACGAAAATTGTCCTTAAAGATTTTTAAAAGTTTCCCTTTTGAAACAAAAAAAAATGTTTGTATATAAAAGATATATGACTAACGCCATCTCTTAGAAAAAACTTTAACTAGTTTCAACATGATAATAAATGTATCGGGAAAATATCAACCCCATGTCATTTCTCAATACTAATTGAAAAACGTCTTGATAAATAATTCGTTTTCAACTTAAACCAAGACTTAACCTAAGCTCACCCAGTTGATTAAATCAAAATTTTGCTGAAACACAAGGAATGACTCATATAGTTTACAACATGTTTTGTAACATTGGGAAAGAATCATCCGACCGATTGGGACGACATCCTCCTTCAATCGAACGAATCTGTTCCTCGAAAACAATCATTTTCCATTCATAGCGTATATCTTTGCTTCATACAAATTAATATCAAGGCATTTCAAGAAGTAACCTTGAAATCACTTTACATTCTGTATAGCTATGAATAATAATACCAAAAAAAGAATTAAATATCTATTATTGTGGTGGAATGAGTAACTCAAATTAACAGAAATATTAAAACCCAATCGTTTAGCTGCTTAATAATTAAGAAAACTGTCTAGCACAATACGTCTTTACTATTTAGCATAATATACAATGATTACGTTAGAACCGCATTTATTGATTTGGCTACGGTCCAAAAATTAAACCAAAAACCAAAAAATAAAATATAAATTTTTTTTTAAATTATACACCAACAATTTAAAAAGGATGTTTAAAAATAAATAAATTCCATTTTAAGCTCGTCGACCCAAAAATTCCTTTTATACTCATAATACAATCCCTAGTCCATCAATCAAATATTTCATATATTTAAATCGTTTACGTTGTCTATCCGATGGGATATTTTAAATACGATAATTCATGTCTTATTTATTTACATTAATCCTATTTTTGGATATAATATTTTCAAAAAAAAAAAAGAAAACGGAAAAATAACGAAATAAGAAATGGTGGTGAATGAATGGGTGGTGATAGTGGTGGTCCAACCATTTATACTCTATATCCATATCAAAAAAAAAAAAAAATCTCATTCCAAGTCAACCAAACCACACTATTCCTATATAACTAGAAAAAATGATAATAAATACAAATTGAAATAATTTTATAAAGCACAACAACAACATCAACAACAACAACAAAAAGCTCAAGATTATGTATATACGTATGTAAGAAGCTTATTGTGTAACGCAAAAATTATTATAAGAAAAGCAAATCTCGTATCAAGAAAATGTCGTATGTACAATATATGTACGACGAATAATAAACTTTGGAAATGTTTCATTTTCATTTTTCTTCGTTGCTCCATCATGGCACACATATAGACATAGATGAAAATATGTAATGAAAAAAATGAAATGAGTTTTCATCTTATGATTTTATATCCGTACGTATATCTGTATGTATGTATGTACCGGGCGTATAAAAAGATTTGGCCTCGTGACTTATCACGAAAAGCAATTAAGGACAGATATCAAAGTCGTGATACATTAAGGAATTTTACATTAATCTTCATTGTTTATTGTTGCACTAATCAAAGATACGGTAAAAGCAGACTCCAACCTCTATGTTAAACCACAGTTTTCGTTAGTTTATGACTCAACACCTTCAACCAAAGCTTTTGCCTGTGGTACAACAAACACGACTTTTAGCCGAATTTTTTATAGGTCCACTCCTTTATATGAAGGTTAATGGTTTTTCGACTATAAGTGGTTTATTATGGGTAAATATTACGAAAGCTTGTTTCACACATACTGTGGATCGGAGCTTAATAGAAACCATGTTGTTATCGTTGATTAAAATGTGTTGTCTGTAATTAGAGAGGACTTATCGTGATGTGTCTCTTAAAGTTAATATTTTCAGCACCTCTTATTGATTCAACTCTAATTAAACCATATAACCTTTGTTGAGTATCTATTGTCGTTCCCAATATTTTGTAGGTGGGAGTTGTTCTTCCTTGATTAGTGATAACTTATATAATCTTGATTAGTGATAACAAATTTTCCAATATCTTTGAAAGCAGGGACCAGTTAAGTGTTTTTTAACTTATACTTATATTTATTTTGTCTGAAGGTGGAACCATAGATGAATTTAAACCTTAGTTTTTCAAGTTTTGAAGAAAAATTTCACATCCTTAAGTTCTTTTAATTTTTAGATTAAATTTTATGATTAAATATGGTTAACTTTACTAAACAAGTGGGAAAATGTTTAGGTGTAAGAAAAATTAAGATTTTAGGTTATCTATTGTTCCACCTTGACTCCGGAGGTGAAATTATTGGTCTTTCAATTAAAAAGTGTCTTGGTTCTAGATTACTAGATTTACTCGTTCAAATCGCTTGGTAGTGGAAACAACAGTCTAGAGTTTAAACATGCTTCAAATTGTTTAAACATGCTTCAATTGATTTTGACAGTAGAGGCAAATCGTTAAAACTATATTACCTGTGGTTCCTCTACCAACGTGTTGCTAAGTTTGAAAAAAGTTTTAAGTTTTTCCCTGCGGCTGCTTCTTCTAGGCCTTTTACACCAAAATTGATTGTTTCGCGATTGCTGAAGATGCATTCAATAAATGCATTTACCACAAAAATATTGTATTTGCTGGGAGTTCTTTTTATCTATTCAGATAAAAGTTTTCAGAGTATCGCCTATTTTAATGACAATCCACCCTCGTGAGCACTTATGAGGTAAATGCGTTGTCAGTCCTTTTGAATCTTCGTTTGAACTTTTGATGACAGCAAAACAACTCATTCACTTTTCAAGGTTGTTGGTTCTGGGCGTATCATACTCCTTGCATCGTGAAATCTTGTGTCCTATAATTTTGGCCTGGCATCTAAACTATAAATAAAAATAAAAAAATTTAATCGCTATAGGTAGCTGAAGTTTGTTCAGAGAATATCAAGAACTTCAAATGATCAGAAAACAATGAAGAGATAATGAAAACTAAGGTAATGAAGCAATCTATTTTAGAAGGGTATTGTGATTCAGTCTGTCGAAAATTGAGGATCCTTTTGAGGAGTTTGTATAAACTTTATCAACTTGGCCGCGATTACTCACAGACTCAAAGACATATTTTGGAAAAACCAACAATTTAATAATTAGAGATTTTCCCTGAGTAAAGCCACGCTGGCGATGCCATCACGATAGATCCAGGATACATAAGAAACAACCAAAGTTATCAAAACAACGGTGAAAATAATTGGCAACCACATCACATATTTTCTGAGGTTTAGCGCATGAATCATTATTGCTTGACATAATCCTTGAATAGCCACAAGATTTTCTTTTAAGATTTATAGATACAAAAAATTGTTTAGAAGTACTCAAAATTTCAATACATCTTGCTACCTTTCCTGCTGGTTTCTTGAATTGCATTAGCCACCTTAGTGCCCCATGATCGTTCCCAAGATTAAATTCTTGTCCGTAAAGATACTTATGGAAATGTTTTGCACCATCCACCACATCCAACAATTTTCTTTAGGTTTGAATAATGCATGACTGTAGTAAGCTCCTTGTCTTCTTTCTTTTGCGATAGAACTGCCTTTATACCATTATCCCTGGCATCGGTATCCAAACAGATGCACATTTCTTTCAAAATTGATTAAAAGATTTTTGTTGATCCAGAGCCCAACTAAATCGTTGAATTATTTCTGTAAGACGATGACAGGCTCCATGCAACATTAGCAATGTGGCATACAAATCGTCTGTAGAAAGATCAGTGCGAGACAGACGGTCCGAGAAACCTCCTTACCTCGTGAATATTTCGTGGAGTTGGCCAATACCGCTACTATGTGACCACGTAACCTATGTAGTTTACTTCACCTTTCATCAAGCTACATTTTGATGAACTTAACTTTAACCCGGCATGTGCTCATTGATTGTACGACGTATAGCACAATGCTGTCATCCAAACAGACCAAATAGGTTTTCTAATTGAGGCCTTGAAGAACTTGCTCCATTGATCGTTCGATTGCAGAAGGTGCATTGCATAGTCCCAAAGGCATGACTTTTGATTAGTATAAGTCATTCCCTCATATCCTGATAAATTTATCATATCCTGATAAATTGTCCAAGGTGTCATCGCCACGTGGTGGTGGTTTTCGTTACATCGTTCTATTTGTGGTAACTGACATAGAACCTTATGGCACTAAATCGGCGTTAAATTGCTTGAAACCGTTTACTCTGTCTCTCGTTGTTTGGTTAATGGTAATCGTTTCGATGTTTATCGTATCAGAATTACGTTTCACGTGTTAATGCGATTTTAGACTATTATAAGCTCTTCCTACTTCTTCATCTTTATGATAACAAAAACATCAGCCTACTTTCTTAGTGCCTCTACAGCTTGTGAGTGACTGTTATTTTGGAAGATGTTTACATAGCGAGGAAACAATCTATATTTTTATTTGGGTGTAGTGATCGAGAACTGGGCTTTTCTTCTTCAATTTTGTTACCCAGGATTACCGTCTATTCTGGCATAGATGGTTGCTTCACACATATGTGGACTTTTTTTTCGTTTTTTCGATAATGACCCGTTATTGATATATTCTACTACCAATTTTCAACGGAACCTCTACATTTTGCCAACTTAAAAACTGATTTTGCAAATCGAGTGCCATTTGGTGCTCAGTCAAAAAATCTGCTCAAAATGTATTCCCCTAAACTTGAAAGAATGATGGCTCTCTCTCTTTTTACAACTGGAGCATTTCCAGGAGCCGTTTTCAACTTGTAGCGAATCACGTTTTCACAACTTGGTCTTGAGGTACCAGTTTCTAGGTAATGTGCCTGACTCAATAAGCCATTAACAACTAGGCTGGTATAATTTTTCCCAAACTGGACTAATAAAACAGTGATCTTGGGCGTTTCCCCTTTTTTCACCAAGCTTCGCCCTGCAGAGCTAATTTAATATTGTTTCCCTGTTTCTCAAAACAGCGAGCGACTAAACTGATCCTAGTGGCCTCTCGTTTTGCGTCCATCTGTCACATTTTCCTCAGTTTTCTTTTCTTACAATCCCGTATGAAGTTGCGGTGTTGTTGGCATCTAAAGCACAGTGTGCAAAAACTTGATCGGCGTTAAATTGTTTCGGAAGCCTTCGATGGCCTTACACTTTTTTTCTATGGAAGCCTCAATCTGGGCGATGTCTTTCGCGTCTAGCTTTCTTAATTTGATTGGATCGATGAATATTTCAGTGCCGCTGCCCACGCTTCATTCATTGATTTCCCTTTTGCGTGCCTTGGGTCTTCAATCGAGTTTTAAATTATTATCTCTTACAGCATTAATACATGCATCCACCGTCAATCCATTTAGAAAATTCATAGGAGGTTTACCATATGCCTGTCTTGCGGAGCCTAGTAACCTCCCATTTAACGTCTTGTAGGGTTTCTCCCCGCAGCTGTCTCCTATTATAACAGCTGGATTGTGCATAACTCATGAGTGTCCACACCTCATTTCTGTAGTCGATATTGTTTGCAAGGCATCCGCTGCTTTTCCTCTGGTGCCTCTTTAAACACGGTTTTAATAATGATTGGCTAAACTATTCCTTCAGTGTTCCAGGAACGCTCCTCTTGTTAAAATTTGAACACTCTAAGCAGGATTTCTGATGCTTGCATGTTATGATGCTTGTATATCAGCCGTTATTGCTTGCATCTTTATTTCTAGCTTACCTTTAAGCAAATTAAATTTAGCGCCTTGTTGGTCTAATTTGGCATTTAATTTAGCCCAAAAGTAGCTTCAGTTATTCAGAAACAGATGGCTGACCTAGAACAACTTGTTTCGTTTAAGCGCCACTGGCTTACGTCCTGGTGTAATGACGTTTTCTTCAGCTTCTTCTTTTCTTTACTAACAACAAAACAGACGCGTAAACAGTATCGTATTCTTCTCCTGAAAGGCTAATTTTATCTCCTAAACGAAATCTAAACCAAAACAAATCTGGAACAATACATGCCAATTACATCAGATTGGGAGATAACAGGTTTGATTTCCGCCTTGTAATAACCCCTAGAAAAATTATTTTAGCCCCAATTTCGAATACGTGAGTATGTCATGATATTTCAACGAAACATTTTTTTGCATTTAACATTTCTGTAGTAAAAGTAGGGGTTACTGTTTTAATCATATCCGTTTGACCTTCTAATGACCTTTAATTTCGACCAAAGATTAAAGTATAATACCATTTTTTAGAACATAATTCCTACGTGATATTTCACCTTCCCGATTATTTTTTTACACTCCTTATTAATATATAATATAACTTGTGAGGTAATAAGATAAATAACAATACAATAGCAACAACATACTAACATTTATATAAATAATTCTGTTATTGTAAGGGTATATCAGTGTTTAAAATTGTGTTACCAAGATTGTATTCAACATGAAGAAAATCTGTGTCGTTATGATAGAAAATCGTATAATACGAGTACCAATATCGTACCGATTTATATATATATATATATATATATATATATATATATATATATATATATATATATATATATATATATATATATATATATATATATATATACGATGGTATAATAATAATATTCACCAAGGAAATTGATTTAAAATTGGATACCTCGGGGGCCAAAATTTTTTTTATTGTATCAAAATCCAAATGAAAATTTGTCATTGCTGATCTACAAAATCTACTATGTAAATGTGTGTGTCGAATTTTCGTGGTGATTTGCGGAAATATTTGTACTAAAAATTTGGTAAGTTAACAATAGAATTAGTAAAATTTGTCAAAATGTCTTGCACGTCCTATACGAACAAAGTGATATTTAGAAATGTAAGTTGTACGTGTGTCAATGTTTCTAGAGGTTTAAATGGTAAAGGTGTATGGATTTAATCCCACTTGTTATAGAAGGAACCAATCCAAATCAAATAATCTATCATGATGGCATTAGAATTTAAACATAATGTCCTTTTATTGCCGATAAATGCAACTAAACGGTTGAGTCTCAGATCTAACAACCCGCATCCTTAAAAATGTGCTAAAATATAACTGGGGTCAAGATGATCTCGTAGAACCTCAGAAACTAACAAATGTAGGCCCTTTTTGACGGTGATATATCAGCCAATAAAGATACCATTTCGACCTTGATGGTAACAAAGTGGAGGCCATGTGTAGCAGTTCTAAAAATTTATTTACACAGATGATGACCTCGTAATATTGGTAATGAGTTTCCTCTACGCGGTTTACGCATACGTATCAATCATTTGGGTTCACACCCTCAGTTACGTAAGCCCACAGAAAGGTAAACACCCATTTTGCAATAATTCAAATGATCTGATAGGATCGATACGGTAGCATGTCGTCATGTATTGTGATTGGTGATTTTAATGCAAGATCTGGCAAAATTTGACTGAGTTTTCGGAAAATATGTGTCCATAACCAACACGAACTTAACAGTCAATATTGAGAAAAGAATGATGAACCTTTATATCGTATCGGTCGACTTCTAAGTTTGAAAGAAGGGGGACATCAAGAAAATCGACGATCAATTTTTTTTTTTTATCAGTAGGATTGTATTGATGTGAATGACCGAACAATTGGCGCAGTGGTTAAAGTTGCTGTGTTTGGGATGGGAGATACCTGGTTCGAATCCCAACGGGAGGGTTGCAAAAGGGATTTTTCATCACGTGAACGATCGGTGATGACGAAGAACACAACTATGACCCCCTGTTGGAGTGCAGAATCCATGGGCCGAACCATCGTCCATGTCAGTACAGGCTGACTAGAGCAATGCAATGTGCAGATGGCTTTAAAATCGAACCTGTATTCGTGTATCCTCAATTTGGCTGATCACGGCGTAAGGTAGGACGTTAAAAATTAACCGCGAAAGAGTTGGGAGAGCTTCGGCCCCAGAAAAGATTGCAGGGTCAAAAAACAAAAATAAATTGATGTGAAAGCATTTTATGAGAGATATTGAAAACATCGATGGAGAATGCTGATAGGTGGCTCTAGGTATGGTTAAAAGCAATCTCAAAATAATAACTTTGCTCGAAGTGATACCTTGAAAAAACGAATGTAACTTTAAATAAAACTTATATTTTCGGTCATTTATAGACCGCTACTCAAATGGCTACTTCCACTACTCAAATTTGTAGACGGAAAATGCTTGAACGGGGGTAGGCGGTAGTTATAAAAATAAATCCGTTAATGTAGTCACCCGATCTATTAATACCTTATTAATATGAAGACAGTTAAAAACAATTTAAGTATGTTTTTCAAATATAACCGTTAAGGTTCACTTTATTCTGATTGATAAATAACCTTAATTTTAATACTGTCAAGAGATTTAAGTCCATTATGAGCATGAGATTAAAACCCATCCTTTAATCAGTAAATGTTTTAATTATCCTCTCCTATTAACGCTACTTATACTTTACAATTTGAAACAATGGTCTTGATGGAACTACAGAGCTTGTTTTATCTAACTATCTTGAAACATGTAGAGGTCACTGAACTACGTGAAAACAATGGTTCCTTCTGTTGGAATGGTTCTGCCAATTACTTAATTCTGTGTACGGACTGCTTTATTTATACAATTTTCCAAATCATACTACACTTGCCGACAATTTCGTTTCACTACTGAATACTGGTTTGTTGTGTTGCAAATCGTAATCAAATCGTATTCAAATCGTCACCCTTGGAGTAGTGAAATAACTCAGCGGCAGCAGAAAATAATATAAGTGGATTCAGTAGCTTTTAACTTGGACAACATCAATACAATCATACACATATTAAAGTATCGATGGTTGAGTTGTACACTGAAGTGTTGTACTGTTACGAAAAGTAAATTCAGACACGAAATCGTAAAGCAATGAAGACAACCAGTGTCGTAGTAAATATTCTATAAGCTAAACCCCATACGCAAGGTATAGTATTGCTGTGTTAAATTAGTACCTCTGTTAAGTCTGAGTTCAATAAATAAAAACTTAAACTTTATTACTCATATTAAGCGTTCATAACATCGGATAAATATCCTAAAATTTTACATCCATGCCATGAATTTTTGTCATAGTAGATTTTAGATTTTTCTTTAGGTTCAAGCAAGTGACTTTTGCATCTTAAATCAAAGTAATGTTCATCATAATTATAAACAATACCACGGGAATAACTAAGTGACCGAAAACTGGGTCGAAAGTCATACATTTCGTGGAACAATAGGGTGTTGCATTGTAGCTAAACAAAGCAAAAGATATCCACTCCGAATTAAGTGGATTTTTATGGCTATAGGGCGTGAACATAGTGCTTTTTCCAATTTGTTAAAACTCCCTACATAAAATGAATTCTAATTAAAGACAAAGGCTTTTTTAAAAAAGCTATCTTGAGAAAACCCGACTCCAATTTTTTCAAACTCGATATTTGGATAATGCAATTATTTCCTTTGTCTGGTTTGACTCTTTCAGTTGTTATAACATGACTCAAATAAGTCATTTCCTTACAAAAGAACTGACATTTAGTTGAGTTAACTTTCAAACGATATTGGCAAAAGCAATCAAAAACTTTTTTAATTTTTAAGTTGCTAGCCACAACTTAAAAATTAAAAAAATAGAGCAATAATATTTGAAGGTACCTGACATAAACTTAAAGAAAATCTGCTCTGCTCACGGGAAATTTTACTAGCATTATTCTAAAACTCGAGGTAGCATTTAAATCTTAAGAGATATCTTTGCTTAGTGCCACAACCTGCTATCGAAACTTGTAAAAACGATTACCCAATTAATTTGATTTAAATAGTTCAATTTTTACATCACACATATCCAAAGTTAAAATATGTTCGTTTGGAAAACCTTTAAGAGTGCCCTTCAAATTAATAGACAAAGGGTATCAGGTTTGATAACACGTTTTTTAATCAGACAAATGTCAGCCATCATGCCAACTAATAAAAAAAGACGACAGTGAGTAAAGAATTTCGATGACTAATACGTTAATCGAAAGCTCTGAACATCTGTGTTAATCCTTTTATAAAATATTCATACATCTCCACAAAATATTTTAAAGCATAAACATTCGAAAAGGGCTAAGCCTTTCCATATTTTCGAAAATGATTGAATAGTTAATAACGCACGTAATTGTGATCTGATTTTGATGACTTATACCTTAATCGAAAGCTCTCTGCATTAGTAATACTACTACCAATTTTAATAAAATTTTGTGAGATATTTTCACAACAAAAAAATTTTGTACTTTAGGCGATGCAACCAATCTATGGTATGATCTGTTCGTGCTTTTGGTATTGGTATCAGAATCATCGTTAACGCCTAACCAAACGAGTTGTTAAAAATTTAACAAAAAGTTTTTGATGGCCTCCATGCAGTAAATAACCTGTTTACCTATCTTCAGATATAGATTATATTATGCTGACTTATTAGTTTCGTGTATCCCCCAAATAACATATCCCCTGAAATAATATGTATACACATTTCAAGAAAGCAATTTTCTAAATATGCGAATACATTGTTGCTGGGAACAAAACAAGATATACGAGAATGATATAAGAATAAAAAATAAAAAAAATTCTTAAAACTAACATAAAAAAAAAAAATTATTCGTTATATTTTATATAATAATGTTGCTGCTTTATGCTCACGGGACAATAATTTTTTTTATTGCAAAAGATTTTTTTTTTTATTTTAACGAACATAGCAGAAATAGATATACAAATTCATTTGAATAATATGTACACAGCAAATCCCACTGTACCAATATCATTTTCGAAGAAATAAAACTTTCAATACATTAAGTAATTTTGGTATATCATTGTACAAAGCTTCTTAGTATAATTGAACGGTGTATCAGAACTCCTTGTTTCGGGTAAATTTGACTTATATCTAAACTAAATTGAAATAAATTTTTATTTGTGATCACCAAACATAACCTTATTTATTCTAATATACCATCTAACGACTCTTTCATAGAGCCAAACTTCAACGATGTATCAATCATCGCTGGATTTTAAATAAGCATATACATTGACTACCAAACAACAAGCTGTACCTGTTTATTATTCCACTCAAATCATTCCATCAATCAATCAATCTTAAATTCAAATAAATTTCCCGTCAATCGATGATATAATTTCGTCTTCAATATTTTTCGGGTATATGATATTTTTTATATGACATTTTTCACGTTGGTTTTCAAACCATTTAGCACCAAGGCAACATTGGTGTACAAAGACATTTAACAGGCACAAAAAGTTTAGATTTCATAGAAATCGAACATTTTTAAAATCCAGAAAATGCATGATGGTTAGCCCACAAAAACTGTGAAATTTATGCATCAAATCGAAAATTCCTAAAATTCCGAAAATAAATTATGGCACATGAAAACTGTGTTACTTATGCCGCAAATCGAAAAATTAACAAAATCCAAAAAATACAGGATGGTTCCATCAAAACGGTGAGATTTATGCCACAAATCAAAAATTCTCAAAATCCAGAAAATGCATGATGGTTCCATCAAAACTGTGAGATTTATGCCACAAATCGGAAATTTCAAAATCCAGAAAATGAATGATGGTTAGCCCCTTAAAACTATGAAATTTATACCATAAATTGAAAATTTCCAAAATCCAGAAAATGCATGATGGTTAGCCCCTCAAAACTGTAAAATTTATACCATAAATCGAAAATTTCCAAAATCCAGAAAATTGTGAAAATTATGCCGCAAATCCAAAAATTCTCAAAATCCAGAAAATTCATGACGGTTAGTCCATCAATACTGTGAAATTTATGCCGCAAATCCCAAAATTCTTAAAATCCAGAAAATACATGATGGTTCCATCAAAACTGTGAGATTTATGCCACAAATCAGAAATTTCACAGTTAATTTCACCTCAAAACTGTGAATTTTATACCATAATTCAAAAATTTCAAAATCCAGAAAATGCATGATGGTTAGCCCTTCAAAATTGTGAAAATTATGCCGCAAATCCAAAAATTCTCAAAATTCAGAAAATTCATGACGGTTAGTCCATCAAAACTGTGAAATTTATGCCTCAAACCCAAAAATTCTCAAAATCCAGAAAATGTATGATGGTTAGCCCCTCAAAACTGTAAAATGTATGAATCAAATCGAAAATTCTCAAAATCCAGAAAATGCATGATGGTTAGCCATTAAAATTGTGAAATTTATGCCGTAAATCCAAAAATTCTTAAAATCCAGAAAATTCATGACGGTTAGTCCATCAATACTATGAAATTTATGCCGCAAATCCCAAAATTCTCAAAATCCAGAAAATGCATGGTGGTTCCATCAAAACTGTGAGATTTATGTCACAAATCGGAAATTTGAAAATCCAAAGAATGAATGATGGTTCTGGCATAAATTTCACAGTTAATTTCACTTCAAACTGTGAATTTTATACCATAAATCGAAAAATTCCAAAATCCAGAAAATGCATGATGGTTAGCCCCTCAAAATTGTAAAAAATTATACCGCAAATCCAAAAATTCTCAAAATTCAGAAAATGCATAATGGTTAGCCCCTCAAAATTCTGAAATTTATGCATCAAAGAGAAAATTCTCAAAATCCAGAAAATGCATGATGGTTAGCTCATAAAAACTGTGAAATTTATGCCATAAATCGAAAACAAAGCTGCGTGTTTGCAAAGGATTATCAAAATTTTCGCAATATTGGCAATTGCAAAGACCATGATAAAAGCTAGGTTTAAATATGAAATTTTCTAATCTACTGTTGACACAGCTTCCCAACCTTGTTTTATTTTCAAATTTCGTTAAGCTAGTAAATTCCGTTACTATATTATGTTTATTGAAAACAAAATTTTAAATTACAGAGCCAAACTAATACAGTTAACCTTCATTCGAAACAAATTGTTGTTCTTTGCCTCCAATATTTGAAAAAGGGAATAGATAAAAACGTAACAATTAGTGACAGCGGCGGGATTGTGAATAATAATAAAAATGATGACTCTCTTTGAATTTAAAAATGTGGAATTGAAAAAGGAGTAACGAGATTTATCCATTAACGGTAATAAAAAGACGTTAGTGGTACTATTTTGTAGGGCTATGTAGAAAGATAGGTTAAATCCCGAAGAACAAGTTTGAAATAGAAAACAATGATAGTACACAAGGTGCAATCGTTAGGATGATTATTATTTTAACTAAACCCATTTTGCATCTAAATAAGATGGCTGAAAAAGTTCAAGATTGTTCCCTTCTGAAACCTCAGACAGAACATTTATATTTCTAGATAGCGCAACGTTCACAAGAACTTTTTGAGCTCAGTTCGCCAAATATGATAAATTTCACTTTAAAGAGATGACGTCACACTTGAGCTGTATTTGACTATTCAATTCCATCAGCCCTGCGTTCATTCTTGTAAATATAATTTATAAAGCTGGATTACTATACTTAAAGTAAAAACTCAGTAACTACACTTAAAAGGAAGAGGCATTTTAGTAGTTTGACCAGAACATAAGCGCACTCTTTTATTACACGAGGATAAATATTGTCCGGACCACAATCCATATTTGTGTTTATACCATTTGCGGTAATTGAAAAAATCAATTATTTTTTATCGTCAAGTAATTTATTTCCCATTTCCCGATCATCTTCGAAATAGTGAAATCATGATCCATGCCTCAATTGTCAGCTGTCTAACTTGAAAAACCTAACAAATTTGTCCTTTACGATAACAAGTTATTTAGCTCTTAGACAGCTCAACTTAGAAGTTCAATTCGATTTTTAAATAAATCTTGGGTGTCTAGAATAGCTGGATGGTTAGTTTAATATAAACTATACGTGATTAACCCGATCCGAACTCCAACCTTCAGTGCTCTCCGGTCATCAATGAATGGCAATAGTGACCAAAGTTTACTATCACTTTGTAAGTCGCAAAGAGATTGTAATAGCCCGTTTGATTCGGAAGCTTGCTAAAACTAAAGAAAATTGCCTTGTCTTAAACCTATCACAAAAGCGGTAACACTGAAAATATTTTCGAATGGTAAATCAGAATGATGACGACTTCTCAACTAAATTCGTAACCGAAGTGAAATTGATCGACATAAACTGATTTACGATGGTAGATTTTTTTTGTCCAAGTCATTTAAAGTTATATTCGAAAGTTTACTATCAAATAATTTCAGTCACCTATCTAAGTCCAGCCAAACGTCATCGTAGGTTTGGAATATTTAAGGAATCTTTCCGGCAAAGGAGGATCGTCCCAATCGAGTTTAAGAAGCCAAAGCTCATGAAAAAGGGTTTTGGTGATGACTGTGAAAAGGGAAAGAAAACTTAGAGGAGTTTATAAACGACTGGTGGCAGACCAAACATTTCGTTTCGTAATAACCCCCGCGTCCTTGGGGCTATTAATTTTAAAGATAAAGCAATCCAAACCGTAGTCCTGAACTGAACTGAAATTAATTGTAATTTTGAGCACAAACCCGACAGGAGAAGCTAGACTGACATTCAAAGGTTGAATATTTTTGGATTAAACAGTTTATGCGGAGTTTTTTGCGATGCTAATGCGATGTAAAACGTTCAATATCTTGAATTTGTAGCACCTGACTGTATAAGATGGAAAGCCACCACATGAACATATAAGTTTTTTGAATTTTTCGGTAGTTGTAACATGTGTGCAAGTTAACCTGATTTGGGACATAGTTCGTGTAGGTAAACAAAATTCAAATGTGGCACATATATTATCCAGAAACTTCAAGAATTTCTCAAAGGAAGGGGCTTCCTTGTCTACCTTAAAATGTTATCAGTTTATCAGTGTCTGTGATAAAAGTATGCTCACAATGAAGATGTGCTCACAAAGGAAAATTACAGGGATGAAATGAGTCTACCGATAACGGATGAACAAGACTAGCAAAGATGCGTAAAATATATCAAAAAAAGACGAATCCAACAGCAACACTTCGCAAAAAAATGCAGTTATGTAGCATGCCGTAATAAATACTTCAGTGATGTGATTATAAGCAATTTGCTTAGAGAAGTACATTACAGAGCATCGTTCTGCATTAGAACCATGTTGCATCGTAGAAATAAAAATTCCAATGGAAATGTGGCAGAAGAAAGAATTTACGCTGCATAAATTTGTAGCACCAAGAATTTGCAAAGTAAAGGAATCCAGCAATGATGAATCCACGGACGCAAGAATGTCAATTAAATTGGACAAAGCAGCCGCCTACGATAATATTGTGTTTGAGTGATTCAAAGCGAATGGCCTGAACGACGGCCTGTCTAAAAATAGGAGTTTTTCCGAAGGTTTGAAAAAACGCCAAAATAATTATGTCTTGGGTAAATTACTCAAGAAACTAATGGCGGGTATGTTAACGTGCGTGTTCCAAGGTAGTGGTAAATATAGTGACAAGCATTTCGAATTCAGGAAGAATAGATCCAAACAAATTGTCAATTGTTTCTTGGAAATAGTCTGTAAAACGCCATTCTTCTCTCTTAGTCATTTTTGGTTACAAGTAACGGTCTCGTTTGAAGACAGCAACAACAAGTTTAAAGACAATAGCAATAATGTCTCTTTGTCACTAAGCCACCATAAACCAGATCCACACCCATAAATACAATCATTCAACGAATTGCTCTGATGTTGGTAAAGTACACAAACGACTGACATAAAGATGAAGTACCTCGATAGAGGATTTTACACACAACTAAACAGAGTTTTTAAGCGGCACAATAGGGTTTCGTGATACACAAAGTAAACAACTCTGCCTTTACCATATTCACAACACGAATATTGGAATAAAACCACAAAACAAAAAAAAATGTCTCACCTCCGTCACATTATTTATGTGACAACAAATGGAAAATATTCGTTTAAATTATGTTCAATTAAACATTAAACATCAACAATAATCTTTATCATATATTTTTTATTTTTTTTTTTTTGTAATGTAAACAAACCCCAAAACGACAACAACATAAGATCTTTTGATAAATTTACGTAATTAGATGTTTTAGGTAACAATAAATTTTTATTTTTTTTTATTTTTTTTTTTTAATTTAATTAAGTTTTTAGTTTTATAATTAGGATAACAAAAGTTGTTACAATTTGTAATGATTTTAAATCGTATAAACATAATTATTGTAATCAATTATAATTGACGTAATTAGATAACGAATTCGTGAACATTTTTAATTAATTAATTTAATTTTTTTTTTCGTATTAATTGGATGAACGAACGTTAAAGAAATTCAAAAATGTTTATATCTATCGTACGAGTACAGTAGTTTTTCGTATATCATAATTAATTATTCCTTTGACAATTCTGCAGACATTATTTTACTATTTATTAAGATATGGGTCGTGATAAGTGTACTGAAAAATGTAAATTTGTGTTTATCCTTGACTAATAATGTAAAGTATTTGGAGTTTAAATTTGTTGTGTTATGTGTCTTTGGGGAAATCACGACACAATATTGCTACTTAGTTGCAAAGTTGATAATAAACGTTGTATATAAGCTAAGACAATGTAAAGTTATTGCAAGTTAACATAACACCAACATAAATTCAAAATATTTTGTAATATGTATTGCATTTTAGACAGGTACATAGTTAAGTTGTTTGGCATCCAAATAGAAAATTGTATGTGCCTCAAAAAGGTTGACTTGCTTCTAAATAATGCAATTTCTACAATGCTCTAAAGAAACATTCGGTTTAGTGATATTATGATATCGCACAAGCCCGAGAAGTATCTCTTTATCTTTTCACAGAAGTCTTTATCAAAGTATACAGAAGTTTAAAGTACAAATCATTTAACTGATTTGTTAATCAAATATCAAAATACCAGGAGATAATTCGTTAGATTTGGCAGGAGATAATTCGTTAGATAATTTTTTTTTGACACTAATGGAATTAACGGCAAGTGTTTCCATTATAAACTGCGTTGCGTTACATTTTTTTTTCGGGTTGATGTTTCTTGAAAGCATTATCACCACGTCTTTTTTCAATGCCAGACAGAACATGGGGAGTCATTCCTGAAGGTGTTTTGTCTTTTAGAAATTCAAACGGGGAGTAGAGGATAGGAGTATAGAGTCGGCACCGATAATACATTTTTGGATCAAAAGGTGCTAAACAAATAATTTTTCGATTCATTTCGAGCGTCTGGAATTTATGCGAAAATGACTCGTTCCCCTAGACTCTGTTTCGGAAAATGTTGGACATTACCAAAGACTGTTTTTATAAGATCGCCGCTATTTTGATTTGCTACCATTTGTTTCGGAATCTGAATAATATTGTCTTCACAGATTCTCAAGACCGCAAGCACACCTGTCAAATCGATCTGCAGGAACCATTCGTTGTATTCGTGGTGGCCTTTAGTGCGATTATATGCAGTATGTGTTGTACCAATCTGGACCAGTCGGAAGTGTCCGTCTGAAATCACGCCCTACTTTGGAAAACTTACATCCAAATGGTTGATTCACCTCACGCAAAAACTGTTCGATTACCTGCAGTGTGAAGTAAACGCACCCGAATTTTAAACCCTCCATTTAGACCTTCCTTTTGTAACGTTGCAGTGATGTCGGTATAAACGACAATACAATATTGTTCCGACCTCGAATAATTGAAATAAGTATATCATACAAAGAAACCTCCAGACCAATCAATGAAATAATTTTGCCAAATTTATTCAACTGGGTTTTGTTGAGCATTCCCATGCGTTTCTCGCCTTCACATGCTTTCGCATTCTGGTCGTATATCTCGTCTTTTAATTTCCTTTAGAAGTATGCAAATTAATCTTTGCGCATTTCTTCTTCGCTACATCTTCGTCAACGTTTGCAAATATATCGTTACAAAAAGTCATAGGACATTTTTTTGAACATTCGCCATCATTTATGCATAGAGTTTTGAGATTATTGACACCACATGATCCATGCAACAAGCATCTTGTTATTATTTGACGTATATAGCCGTGGATTGACGAGTGGAATTATTGAATTAACTGATCAGTTCGCTTACTGTTGTGAATTCGTCTTTTGCTTGTAAAGTGATCAGAATGTGTGCGTGAGGTAGTCCGAGTTTTTAGAACGCGATAGTAAAGATGTAAGCTTAAGCGTATTTAAATATACCATGTTTAATCTTGATGAAAACGGTGAGCATAGCGTCCAGTTTAATTTTGAAAACATGTGCCATTAAATCGGATTGATCTGATATTTGTTCACTTCCAAGATTATTGATTTTTTCGAACCATGTCGAAATAACAGTAATTGTGATAAAGAGATCTGGAGTACCCCATTACCAGAAATTTGATAATCGTTGTTAATCCGATAGACGATTACGCCTCTAAACCATGTTCACCATCGAAGTTTTTTCTCTCGCGTATATTGCACGTTGATTCTTTCTCGCTGCCACTTGTCGAATGAGATGGTCCGTTTTTCCCAGAAATGCTGATTCATCCTTTGATCTATACCTGAAAATGGTTGAGAAGGTTCACTTACACCTCGAAGAAAGTTAGCATAGGTTTCGTAATTGGTGGTTTACCGATCCAAAAAGGACTGGTTGTGACGACTATGAAGTCATCAAAGTTCACTCCGTGCAGTGAACTTCTGAAACGCTGCAATAAATGCATTAGTATGGTGAGTTGAGATACCAACTCCAAATGCAGGACTTTGGTAAACAGACGAATAGGCCGATGTTATCTTTCGTCGATGCACCGTCATGGCCTTTGTATAATTTGATCGATATTAGGCTGACATATTCTACGCCGCTATGCAAAAATAGTCTTAAAGTAGTAACACGATGCGATGGAAGAGTCGCTCTCATTTACATGCTCGTGTTTGAGTGATGGCAAAAGCACACCAAACTTTTATGGAGTGCACCAAGGATTCAATTGTACTTTTGTAAATAAGCAAACATCAGCCCACCATAAAGCGTTTTACTGGTTCGTGATGCGCCGTTCATATTTTGATTCATTGTATGTTAGTTATCGAGGTTAACAAAATTCCTCGATCTTACGCGTATTCTATACAATGTAGAAATAGTTGGTTTGTGATGTATGATAATTTAATCAAAATCTCTGATCTTTTCTCAATTGCCGCAATGAAATTCAACATTAGGTGGTTGCCTTGAGCTCCACTTTGCTAAAGGTAATGTTTGTATTCCAGTTCTATTTTTTCGGCGATGGATGTATTTTTTGAATCATTTCAATAACGTCACCCCGTAGCAAGGTACCAATTCGGCAGGGATGATAGTAATAAGGATTAGCGAGTTATTAATGATCCAAGTGTAGCCATTGATGCATTTCAATCGGATGGGGGGGAGCGTGCCTGTGATTTTTTCGACTACGAGGGGTGTGAGTGAGATTGTAAAACAAATTCAATGATCGAAAGCTGTTGGTGTCTAGTTCGAGCTTGTCAGCAATAATATTAATCAATATCGAATCCCATGTCACCAGCACACCTAACATATTCACAAATTCTTCCTAATTTTTATCTGGACTGAACACGAAGTTGAACTGTTTTGTATTCTTGTGTTATTTCTGAAATGTTGCTCTTGATCTGATTGTGGTTTTTTTAAAGCCTTTTCAAAGTTTAGGCAAAGTTTAATTTAACTTCTTTCAAATGTAACATTGACACTAGTATAATCACCAAAACTGCTAACTTACTGTTGTTTTTGAGATAACTAAGTTACAAATTGACCTATTCGTTAAAAAGCTTCAATCGGTAACTCGGCGCCTCTTTTCTTTTGTATGTTGTTTGTCAAGGAAACGGTAGTTTAAAATTATGTAAAATTTAAACTGCGTGCATACCATCAGATGCATATCCTAGGATTTCCATTCATGCTTTTCACCCAATCAAATCATCCATATCAAGACTAACCGCGCTCCAATCGAGAGATGAAATAATTTTATCTTTGAGGAAAATCAATATCATGGTTTATACTACTATTTGTTAAGTTTCTGTATAGTTTCTTCAAATTTCATCTTACTCTCTTTGTCTGGTGTCAAAATCATGTCACTTTTGACGTATGTAGTCGAGATTGTTGTGTTTAAGTTGGCTAGAAATGCTAGAAGATTTTTAGTTTGCTCTCCAGAAATGTTAATATATTTGAGAAACAACAACAAAATCAACCAGTTTTAAAGGAGAGTGGGGCTACAAGGTGCTAAGTATTACATTTTATACTTTAAATCTTGACACTTTATGTGTGAAACTTTAAGATTGCTTTTGGGCATAGGGCAATTAAGATATAGAAGTTAAAATTTAGTAATAGCTTGAAACTCAATTGATATTTTGCGGTACCAAAATAACAAATTCTCTACACATATAATGGTTGTCATTTCACAGCGCGTTTTCAACTGCCAACTATAAAAAAAAAATATAGAATCCGTTACTTTGTATTGCACCATTAAGTTCGTCTTTACATTAATTTGTTGTTAAAAAGAAGAAATTTAAAATTACCACAATAAATAAATGTTTGAATTGGCTCCAGTGGTCCAGATGGCTACATTTGAATGCGTAACATCGTATCATTCCACCACTATATAGTCACCTAAAATAAAATATTAAAATAACCGGCCATTTTTATGTTTATTTTCTAAAGCCGTTATTAACGCCATAATAAACCAGCGAAGAAACAAAATACCAACAAAAAGTTTTTCCTTTTTACTCCTCGTACCAAAAATGATGAAAAATTTGAATATTTTATCGTATATATTTTTTCCAACGCTTTTTATAGTTGATTATAACATAAAAAGAAAATATGATAAAATAATAATAATAAAGTGAAATAAATAAATAAAAAACAACAACAACAACAACTTGAGAATAGCAGAATTTTCTTTAACATTTTTTTTTTCGTTTTATACGCATGATGAAAATGAAACAATACAGCAAAAAACCGACAAAAACGCAAAAGCTCGAGGAGAATCCAACAACAAAAGTCATAATAAAAATGGAATTAATTATGAATGAAATTTTATCTTAACTTTTTTATTCTTGTGATGGATAATATCTATACACCAAAATCATATATAGGGTGGTAAGCAACGTAAATTAAACTGACTTTAGAAAATAAAAACAGATCCATTTTGTCTTAAAGGGTGACCCACAAATGAATTATGAATATTTTTAACATAAGAAAAGTGACATCTGAATGAAATTAGAGCTATATAATAGTTCAATGGATGAATATTTTTTGAGATCTGCCATTATATCTCTTTCATATAGTATAGGATGAAAGCTCTTGCCATAACTTTTTTTGGATGGTTGCTTTTATTTTCGAATTTATACCACCAGGTTTTTTCTAAATTGAGCTTGGTCGCTGAAACTCCTTATGTGTCTGCATATTCGGTTATGCCAATAATGTTAAATGTTAATTGGTTAATTGGACTTTTCTGGTTCGATCTTGTCACGCTCTGGGCTTTCTGAGGATTTCCTTTTGATTCCTTCGTACTGTGAATTTCAAACTGGGAACTAGTAGCTTCTTCTGGAGAGTATTCTGGTCTCATTTTCTTGACTAAACGTTTCTTTGGAGCACTATTCTCATTTGGAGCACTATTCTGTCTCTTTTTTTACCAGAATAAATATTGCATTAAAATATTCACACATTTTCACAATTCATCTTCCTGCATTAAAATTAGCAAAGGGGCTAGCCTACAAATTTCCAAGATATGAGTGAGTAGAGTACAAAAATTCCAGATATTAGTGAAGGGTCCTTTTCTTTATGCATTACTCGCAAATTATTTTATTTTTTAAGATATATCAATGTCCTGTAAAAAACAATTATTATGGCTATTAATTTAAGGTGGTAAGACACGTGCTTCTGCCAAATACAATCGAAAAATATTTCATGAATCGTAATAAATTCCCATATACACTGAATAACAAAAAATTCATACAGCTGAAATAAAAGCAATATGTCAACAATTTTAACTATAGAACTGGTTGCTACACATAATAAATATTTGCTATACATCAATTCCCAAAGTTACCCCCTTCCAAGAATTATATTATCATCTATATAGATTCGAAACATATCATCTTCTCGTAACACGAACTCATTTTTCGATTTACATACAATTATATGATGCTGTATAATAATACAATGTCAAGTTCTGTCACATATTTGCAATTGTCAAAAAATAATACGAATCTGTAATAATAAAATTTGGTGGTTCTGTTTCACGAATAAAATTTCAATTTTAAATTTTATTTTTCGTTTTGTCACATTCAATTATATTTTTCCATGTAGACATTTCACAGTGGATTTCTTGTGATTCCATTGGAAAAATTGAAATTAAAAAAAAAGAACTTAAACGATCTTGAGTCATAAACTTATATGGATTTCAAATTAATTTTATCCATGGTATGCCTCATCGTGATACCATCTAACAGTATTTACAGGATGGTTTAAGAAGCATCAAATATATGGTGATTATCAAACAAAATATGTTTCCGTGAAAATGGAAAACCTATGAATAAAACTCGAAAGAGAAACAGATATATAAAGATTGTATGGTTACAACAGTAGAACTTGTGCTGAGTAATGTATAGGGATAAAATTGACAGCGAGTAACATAAAATCACAATCGATCACAATAAATACTTCTGAACAAGTTATGTACAGATGACACATGTGGTGTTACAACTCTTAAATGAATGGCACCCTTACTTTAGCATCCTTACTTTCGTGTAAAACACGGAGACTTTTTTTACTCTGAGGAAATTTTTCCCTCCATTTATTTGGTATATGAAATGCAAATAAATTAAGGAGGATACCTCAGAAAAAGGAAGTGTTATTATAATTAAGGTACCAAACCACTTTGCTTGGGAACTTTTTTTTTTATCGACGATAGTCTCTCAAAAATAGATAGCTTCTAGTGTAGAAACAAGTGGTATCGATAAAAATGAAAAAAAAAATGTATAGTCCCTTTTGTTTTTTGTGTCGCTCCCTTACTTGTAGAGAAGAAAAAATTGAAAATAAGTATTAATATTTACATACATTGTGATTTGGAAATGATAGCTATTCATATTAAATTCCATATATACTCCATATTACTTCCATAGACTGACAGTAAAAATAATAAAGACAACCCGTTGACATTTTATTTAATAAAAATCTCGTTATCGGTTATTTTCCCAGTTTGTGGGAAACGGCAGTTATTATATCCGTAAACTCTAGTTTTCAATTGTAGAAATTGGTGATAGAAATTGGTTATATCTAGAACGATTCCGGTCTGTTCCTCATGGTAGCCTTTTGGGCCTTTTGTTGTTTATTTTGTTTAACGTTGTAGTTCTGATAAGAATAGAACAGAATTTGTCTCTAAATATTTTAAAGTTTATTACTATGTCTTTCAACACTTCACGAATTACTATACGGAATGCGATTATCTCCTGCAGGACAACATCATTAATAAACTTTTCATCTTCAAAGATCAGAATATGTTTATTCAATACAACTCGTAGTAGTGGCCGGATTGTGATAAATGATACCTTAATCGAAAGCACTGGTCATCAGTATAAATATTACTATATTAATGTCTTCCTCTAAAATCTTCACTCTATAGCATCAGTAGTTTTTGTTACTCTGATGGACAAAGTCGACTGTAAATTTGCCTAATTTATAAGACTTATTTTAGCGAAAAGTCGCTTATGATTTAATAGCAAACCAAACTGTTTACAGCTTACATAACAGCTGTCAAATTGATAGTTTAATATGTTCAACATAACCTCAATATCCACATTTCTAGGTTCGAAAAGACTTCCAACAAGTGCATACGTCAATGGAAGAAGTAGACATAAAACCATTGAATGTGCCAAGTTTAGCTACTATATCTCTAATCTCTAGTAAAAATTCATAAATTGTGATTAG
>OY744477.1:60526651-60547428 GCA_963556175.1 Tipula confusa | reverse complement strand
GAAGTTGTAGTTTAACCAAATTCAGCTGCATCACAGTGTTCAACATCGTCGTACAGCAGTCTTAGTCAATCGGAAAGGATAGTATCACCACAAGAAAATCTACAACCAGTGTATCAATATATTTTCTCTGAATCATGTGTACAATTGGGTGGATCACATGTAAGAAATCACAGGCTGTCAGAGTCAGGTTATTGCCATAAGCAACTGGAAACAATTGTAAAGCTCACTTGTGAAAATGTTTTGCACGTTCCTGTTCCCGTGATAAAACCAATCTAGGAAGATCAGGCAGATTGTGATGAAAAAGATGTTCTCAGCAACATTGTGGATGCCTTTAATCGCGAGGAAATATACGAGAATCGCGTATTCCTGCTATCTTTGATACCTGAGCACTGGCCAGTACCTCAAATTATGGATATGTTCCAGGCAACAAGACACATTGTATTAAAATCAAAGAATTTAATTAAAGAGACCGCATATGGCAGTTTTCCTGGGTCAAGAAAAACGAGGCCGGGAATTTCTCCAGAAACAATTACCTTAGTTGAGGAATTCTATAGAAGTATGGATATCAGCCGACAGCTTCCTGGAAAAAATGATTACATAAGTGTTCGTGATGATAATGGGGAGCGGATTCAAAAGCAGAAGCTACTTGTTTTGTGTAATTTATCTGAGGCATTTCAGAATTTGCTGGAAAAAAATCCAACTGAAAACGTCGGATTCTCTAAATTTGTGGAGCTTCGACCAAAAGAATGTATATTAGCTGGAAAGGCCGGAACACATAATGAATGTGTGCCATCAGAATAACAATTTGTTATGCCCAGTTATAACAAAAATTTTACGATGTGATCCTATTATTAAGAATGAAAGAGAACTGTTAAAAAAAGTAACCTGTAAAAATTTGATATGGGACTGCTGTGAAGATAAATGTGAAGAATGCAATGTGCTTGTGGATAATTTTCTGAAAGAAATTAAAGTCACCGCAGAAGCTGAAGAGCTGGATGATGTAACATACAGCTATTGGAAGCCTGATGAGAAGACGTATAAATTTCAAAAAAATTACATCTTCAATTGATGAAATTGACGAAATTTTATCAAACTCAAAGTTTGGTCTAGCAGCATTACGTAAACACGATTATATCGTTAAACAACAATCTAATTACCTGAATCACGTAAAAAATAATCTGCAAGTTGGAGAATATGTTGTGATTTTGGATTTTTCTGAGAATTATAAGTTTCATTATTATAAACGGCAAGCAACTTTATTACCAATCGTAGCGTACTACAAATCATCAGCAGATGAAATGAGCATACTTTCCTATGCAGTAGTATCAGAAGAGGAAACACATGATGCAGTAGCTGTATATGGATTTCAAACTAAATTTATAAATTTTCTCAAAGAAAATGAGTCGGAATATCCAGCTCCAAAAAAAATTTATTATTTTTCGGATGGAGCTGTATCGCAGTTTAAGAACAAGAACAAATTTGCCAATATCAATTTCCATCAACATGATTTCACGATCGACTGCGAATGGAACTTCTTCGCCACAAGCCATGGAAAAGGACCATAAGATAGTGTTGGAGGTACCATTAAGAGAACTTCTAGAACGGCTTCCTTGAGAAGTATTGACGAGAGTCTTTTTAATACTGCAAAAGGATTTTTTAAATGGTGTAAAGATAAAAGCAACATAAAATCTATTAATGTTGGTTATGTAACCAAACTAGAATATGCAAAAACCAAAACTAAACTAAATAAAAGATTTTCAAATGTTAACACAGTTAAGAATACTCATCAAACTGATCAAGTAATGCCGAACTCTGACGCAAATTTTATTAAAACTAAAATGTTCTCGAATTCCTCTATTGTAACTATAGGTTCATTGGAAAACTGATTAAAAAATAAAATTTATTATTTTACTTTTAGTACGGAAAAATTAAAAAAAAAATATTAAATTTTAAACGACATCTACTGGCCAATCTATGTATGCCATGTAGTTTTACTTTTATGCTTATTTAAGCATTGGGTTATTGTGTTAAAAAATAAGTGGTGTAAAAAACATTTATTCTAATTTTTGTTGATATTAAGCCATTTTTAGTTTGAGAAAACTGAAAAAATACTATTTTTTCAACTTTGAAGCCCTTTAGCGCCCAAAATAAGTTTTCTTAAAACGCGATTTCAGGCTTGTTTGAAATGCTAGATTATTTTCCTTTAAATACCGTATTAGGATTTTTATGATTTTGGTAGCTACTCCCTCTAGCGAATAAATTCAAAACCCACATATATCTCATTATAACATCTAAAATAACGGTACAATATCAAAAAAAAATACACGTCAATTTAGCATGAATCTAGACCTTTCCAAAATGGTACAGTTTACGAATATATGTTTTATAGAACAGAAACTTGCATATTTTTTATATGAGTACAATATTGTAAGTGTGAAAAATGAAAAACTGGCATGTACAATAACGGGACACTCGGAGGTAAAAAAAAAAATAAAAAACATGGGTCCCATTATTTTGAATGAGGAATGCATTCTGTATTGTTCGCTTTGGATTCGGAAATCATTGTATTGTGTACCTTAATTTGGGTTTCCTCATTTGTTTCTGGTATTCCGGCCCAGTACTTTTCTTCCTTTGCTAACCACTCTGGCCCATTCCACCAAAGATTGTTGTTCATAATTTCTACGGATGTTTTACCTCGAGTTGCACAATCTGTTGGATAATGCCTGGTTGGAACATGCCGCCTAAAATATTTTTTTAGTCGAAAATCTTAATAGCAAATGTTGCATCTGAATGGCCGGATCGAAAGATCTTGATGATAAATTTCATGTTTTGCCCGATAGCTGACCGATATGAAAGTAATTTTTTCACAAAACCGACATTTGATCGGCTTTTCACTCTTATGCCCTCTCATATGAATTTTTAGGTCCGAATTTTGCGGTTTCTCACTCTTCAACTGGAAATTTTTAGGGAATTCTTTTTCGCAAAGGTCACATCGAAAATTAGGCTGATAACGATTCATACGATCTGTATAGGTTTGCTTATTTCTCACCGCATATATTACACAGATAGTCGTACGATTCGTTATGCATTGCCATGTGATATCACCGCTTATCCCCATTTTAAAATTTGAGATCACATATTTCACACATATAAATTACTTTCCATCGACTTCGACGCCGAATTTTCACAATATGTTCGGGCGGAGTATCAGTCTGTTTTATTGGATCATCGCTGACATCCTCATCAGACACTGAATAGTTAAGTTCTTCAGATTGTACTTCATTGTTGTAGTCAACGTTTATCAAAGTTGCGGTACAGGGTACAATAGTTCGTGAACCCTTCGATTGGAACTCGCCTGAAAAATCGTTTTCAATCTCCTCATGTCCCTCTTCTTTCATCCGCAGATATAAATCCGAATCCTGGCATTGCTTCCTAAATGTATAAAATTGTACCAAGAGTACTACACAATCATTACAGATGTACCGGATCATGCTGTCGGTCTTGTTGATCTCGACATTTGTACAGCTATAAATCATTTCAGATATCAGCAACTGCTCTTCACCAATTACCAATTAGTCGTATATCAAACATAGAACAAAAATCATCTGACTCTTTTAGCCGATTTACATTCAACAAATTTTGAAGAAGAAGTTGATCTTGAAATCAATTTAGTAAAATTGAAATAAAAACAAAAATTGCAATAACATTTCGTTTTTATTTGTGTGAGTAACCAAAACATAGTATATTAAACTAATTTTATACATGTATTGTCATTTTTTTATATGTTTTGCTATAAAAAGATAAAACTTTTCAATCTTGTAAAAAAAAAGATCATCTTTTTTATAACAGTTTTTTGGTTTGTATCTCGGGTTTCATCTTTTAATTTTTACAAGAAGAAATTTTTTCTCGTTTTGGCTTGCATAATTTTTCAATCTAGTGTCTCGGTTTTTTTCAAGATGAAAAATTTCTTGAATGTAAATCGGCTATTAATCAATAAACGATTAATATTTTTTTATACGAATATATTTAGAAACGCTAGAAATTTGTTGGATCGAAGCAGCCATATCGTTAGAGCAATATCTGTCAAATTTATTGCGAATTGTTCATTGTATGATTTTTATTTTATAGCCACCGGTTCTGTATGTCACCATAGAATAAGATCTGCTGTAAATATCGCTGCTATGCGTGACACTATACGAGAAAACCCAAGGCTTCCTTTAGTGCTATTTTAAGTGGCAGTTTTATCCAAATAAACTGCAAACAATTGACGCAAATAATTGCCGGGTTTTACTCTAGGAAACCCAACCAAACGGTTCCTTATTTTTTACAGATTATATGGTAAATTTAAGTAGTCTAAATTCTGAGAAATCGATGGAAAACCAGTCTACAAATCATACTGTATATGTATACATATTAAAGAAATTGAAAGAAAAAGGGTAACGTATAATTTTTTCTTTTTTACTTAAGACATAAAGTAAATAAAAAGTTTTTATTAAGACACGAAAAACGAAAATAGATTTTCCTCCATTATATTTTTAAAATGTGCCTCGAAAATATCAATATAAAGCAATTAAAAATTGTGTTGTTCGGCATTATGCTTTGCCTGTAGGTATATACGCGCGTCAAGGGTGTTAATATCAATTAAAAATTTAAAATATTTCCAATTCACACCACTAAATTTTAAAAGGCGATAATTATTAAAAATTCTATGTACTCGTAAACTAATATTTAAAATTTTATTTATATTTGAATTTATTTTAACAATTTGGAAAAAAAGGTTAAATAGGAAACTACTTGTAAAACTTTATACTAAGTTAAAAGTCCTTCGAGTTTTTGTTATTCAATTCTAATTTTAACTCAATTTAAAATTCTATTAAAGTTTAAAAGTTTCAGTTGGAAAATGAAATGTAAACATTATTTTCTAGATCATCGGGATGAGTACACATTAAATAACTACTTTAACAGAAGTTTAAAGAAAATAAGAAAATTGAAATTAAAATATGTATGTATATTTGTATATAAACAGGATTGAACATAAGTTTTTGTATCGAGCTTTATTATTTTTTATCACTTCTATGAATTGTTGTCCTTTAATTTTTACGAAAGATTAATTCTAAAAAGAGATTAGAAAATAGCAGCGATAGGGCTATCTTTACCGTACATCAGAGCTAAAAGTATACTACATTACTACTTGAAGATCCTTACTTTTGCCTATATCTTCAAAATTGAAGAGTTTCACTGTCATTCAATGACGTTGATGCGTCGACATTTTATCCACTTTGAAACGATCTCGCACAAGACCATCATCTTCCGTGTGAATTAGTTTAAGGCTTTAATTTTGGAAAAATATTTTTCATATTAATGACGTTACAAATACTTGGAATAGTTATAAGGTCAGCAATTGTTTATATGTCATAATTCACATTCAACTAGAATTAGGCAACTTTGATTAACAAAAAACTACTTGACCACCTTTGCCGTAGTTATGAAAAAAATCGCTAGGTGTCAGCCACTTTGCGTTAAAAGGCGCATAGAATGCAAGTCGTCCACATCTAACACGACATGAACTAGCACAATATCGTATAGTTTTTCGACCTGAACACGCCAAAAGCCTTTCATTGCAAACTAATTTAGCACCCGACCTGAGTCAAATAGTTTTCAACGCTTTTCATTTTGGTGGATGACTTTTTCAACAATATCTCGTCGATACTTTTATTCGAGTTGAACAATCAGTACGCATGTGTTACCGAACTTATCAACGATTTAGCTGCGAAACAGAATGCAGTTGTTGGTGAAAAATAATACTACCATCAATCATCATTCGCCGGATCAACGCGTTACTATACTTAACATTTCGAAGATGCAATGGCTATTGTTCATCGTTTTAGATCGCCAGATTTCTTCATCACCATGACTTGTAATCCCAATTGTTCAGAAATTAAAGAAGCAGTTCGTATATAATCTGATAATGGAGTTATCATACAGAAATTATCTATGATTTGAATGATGTTTCAAAGATGGCCGCATACGTGTATACAATCGAATTTCAAAAACGTGGACTACCACATATGCATTTGCTGTTGATCATGAATCCTGAAAATCGAATCCATAATCCAAAAGAAATTGATGATCTAATTTCAGCTGAAATTCCAAATACCGACGACCATGAATTCATAATCCGTGCGGAGTGAAGTTAAATCCAGATGCTACATGTACGGTCAATAAAAATGGAAAATTGTAGTGCCGCTTCGGTTTTCCAATACAATTCAAAGAAGTAACATCTCTAGCGGATGATGAAAAATTAAAGTATTGTCGTCGTTATGACCCCAAATTGGATCCAAATAATTGAGACGAATTTTCACATGAACTTGCAATATATCGGAAAGATAAGAATAATCGCCGAGGGATCCGTTGATTGCGTGTCATTGCGGTCGAATACACAACGTAAATTATCTTGCTCAGCCAGAATGTTTCCATTTGCGCGTACTTCTCTATCATGTGAAGGACGCAAAAAGTTTTGATGATCTCCTTACTGTGTGAATGACATTTGTTATGCGATGTACACATAAAGCTCATGGCCTCGCCTTCGACGATAAACAGTGGATAGATGGTCTAGAAGAATGAGCACTGTCCAAAATGCCTTCGGTAATGCGAATACTCTTCGTTCAGATTCTTACTTTTGGATATCCGAAAAACCAAAAAGTCTCTGGGAAAGATTCTAAAATCAGTTGGCTGAAGATTTGCGCAAGTAGGACGTAATAATAGATATGAGGATGCTGCAATCAAACGTGCATATCGTATTATTGCATCCAAGTTAAATACGACAGCAACAGAAGGGTGAAATTTTTACCCTTCTGTGATGGTATGGACGAAATTGACAATTACAAAGATGACCAAAACATAGACGTCCTAAATTCTGATAAGTCAGCTGCTACTGGAGAATTCATGTATCGGCTTCTGCAAGAAAAAAAGATTGAAATTGTGGACAGTATATTACATGCAGCCAATGGCTCTAACTATGTTAAAAAAAAATGTTTTTTCATAGATGGACCAGGCGGTACCGGTAACATCTTCGTGTATAAGACCTTGTATCACTTACTTTGTGGCCAATATCACAAAGTAAAATGTATGGAGTTTACTGGAATCGCATCAACTCTATTGCTTGCTGAACAAACACCACACAATACATTTGGTCTAAAAAAATTCGCTTTCATCAGATTCAATTTCCAGCATTAAACCTGGTTCAGTCAACCCGCTCAGAACCCGCTCAAGTTGATGTTTTCCTTATGGATGAGGCACCGATGTTACCAAAGTATAGTTTACAAAATATGGAGGAGTTGTTGTAGTCTATTGCAAATCCAAACTTGTCATTTGGAGAGAAAATTTTATGCGGTCTCCTGTTTTGTGCAGCAGACATATGAGTGCGGTCTTCCATTTCTCCGGCAACTCTTCTTGGTTCCAAATATAGACGATGAGATCGTATAGATTTGTTGCAAGAGTAGCCCCTCCAAGCTTAATTAATTCTGCGGGGATTCCGTCCAGACCGAGTGCCTTTCCATTTTTTAATCTACTAATAGCTGCATCAAGGACCTCTTCACCTGGAGAAGCTATTGCTCTAATGGGGGTCACTTCGTCGTTCCGATTTAGCAGATTTTGAAAGTAGGTTTGCCATACTGAGAGAACATCAGCCACGTTTGTTCTCAGCTCTCCATGTCCGTCTTTAATGGCTGTACTTCTTGGGTGGAAGTCTTTAGTTAGATTTCTGGCGTTAGCAAAACAGTCCCATGAGTTTCCTATTTTCACTTGGAAGCTGATGTTTTCGATGCAAGATCTCATATCGATGCAAGATCGCGCTTCTTTGGTCGAAGGTATTTAGTCGTAGCTTTCCTAGCGCGGAGATATTCTGCTAGAGTGCTTTTAGTGTTGCGAGCCAACCATTTTTCACGAAGCTTTCGTTTATTTTCAACCACCCTTTGGCATTGATTTTTTCTCTTGTGTGGGAACAACGTACTTGATACAACTAAGTTGTACGTTATTGCCAGGTCGGTGACGCATTGGCCGTTGTTGTTACTAGTTAGGTGCAGGCTGTTAGGATCGATGTACGATGTATTTTCTGCACTCCTATGTCCGATGGTTTTAATGTCGTGGTGCGGTATGTTATTGATGACTTCCTCCAGCTCGACAAAGAAGAGATCTTTGATATCATCTGATTTATCTTCGGTGGGTGCATGTACATTAACGATCGTGATGTTGAATTTCTTAGTACGGAGCCAGACCGTGCATAACCGCATGTTGATTGGGCGGTTGTCAATGATATGATGCTTTGCGCGCTGATGGATAAGAAAGCCAACTTTAAATTCTCCTCCATTCTGATGACCGCTGGAATCAAGAGTGTAACCATTGGTGGTGTCATGGATCCCACTCCCAGACCATCTAAGCTCTTGTAGTGCAAGCTCGTCTAATGTGTAGCTCTTTGCTTGGTTCGAAAGGATCTGAAAATCTCCAGGTCTTAAGAGGCTAAGCACGTTCCATGTTCCCATTTTTAAAGCGTCGTCCGTGTACAATTTCTGAGGTCGTTTTTTTAATGAATCTGATGTGGTAGTCCGAGGCTTTTGATTAGGGTTCATAACTTTAATTGTTTTTATGAGAGCAAGTTGTTGGCCTGCTGCTCAACCCACTTGTTACGTGTGTGGGTCACGTATTGGAGAAAATCTTAAGCCATCCATACCTACTTTGCACACATTTATATAGCGAGCCGCTTGATACAAGACAGACGCCCGCTTCAGCCGCACCTAACCTGCAGAACAGACGCTGATTTGGTATTGGTTTTGAGGTGCCAATGACTCGCCCTGACATTTAGTGTCCATGACTATAAACAGCATTTACTCTGCTCGTCTCCACTACACCGCTTGATTCATTTAGCGTGATCCAAGGAGCACCGCAAGGAGGTATGAATCTAGGACTTCACCCCCCAAAGAAATGAATGATTCGTATTGAACTCTATTTCCAGTAACCAGATTAATTTCAAAGAAAAGAATCTGGGTACTGGGCCCCGACGCCGACCTTTATTAAAATAAATTATGATAAAAATTTGTGTAATGTGGCATTTTGTAGTTTTATTAAAGTTTTAAAATCCCATATTAATTCATCTAAGGAAAAAATTGTTATTGGACAGAAAAAAGCATTAAAACCATGGATGAATTCTAATCTCTTACGCAAAATATCTAAATTAAAAAAATTCTGTAAAAAATTGCGACGATATCCAGACAATGTTAGATTGAAAAAGTACACTATAGATCTTTCGCGTACTGTTAAATTAATAAAGTTAAAAGTTAAAAGTGTTAAATGTAATTATTACCGAAGTTTGAGCAAATAGGCACTGATTCCAAGATTGCGTAGAAAATCATAAATGATGTTTTAGGTAGAAACCATTACAGAGATCAAACTACTCAAATTTATAAGCTTCAAACAGACACCCTGATATCTTGTCCTATGGATATATCAAATGGATTCAATACATTTTTTACTAACATATCCTCGTCGTCTAACTCAGTTCTGGATGATAGAAATCGATTTATTCTTGGTACTCCTAAGAATTTTAGCAGCTCTTGCTTTTTTGAGCCAATTAGTGCACTCGAAATTGTGTATGCGACTAAAAAGTTAAATAACAAATCATCCAAGGGTTATGATGAAGTCGACAATTTTATTATCAAAAACTGATCTTGGTTTTTGGTAGACGTTCTGAAATACTTTTTCAACTTAAACTTGGAGAGTGGCGTATTTCCCGACGTATTTAAGATTGCTGTTGTTCTACCGGTTTATAAAAAAGAGACTGGTTCAGTAGCTACCTTCGAAATCGTAGGCAAGTTGTTAAAATAAATGGTGTGGTTAGTGATCCGGGAAATTAGAGCTGTGGTATGCTTTAGGGGTCTGTACTGGGACCACTATTGTTTTTAATATATTTTAATTCTATATTTGAAATAAATCTCCTCGACCATGCTACTGCGTTTGCTGATGACCTAGCTTTAATATATTATCAAATGGACACTAATTATAATGTTCAACAATCAGTTAATGAGGATTTAACAGAACTTAGTAAATGGTTTTATTGCAACAGACTTACTATTAGTAATAAATTCAAATTCTTACATTTTGGGTTTTCGACCACTACGGTGGCCTCAGATTCTCTCACGTAACATGAATACTTGTGCGATAAGAACAATTGTGCGTCTCACTGCTTTGAACTTGAGGCTGTTAATGAGTTTAAATATTTGGGTATTGTTATTGACTTGCAGCTAAACAAGAAATCCCATCTTGATAAAAGAAGCAGAAGGAAACATGTAATCACAGCAGTGTATAAATTCTACAACATACGTAAGTTTTGCCCAACACCCATGCTGAAGAAACTATATCATGCTGTTGTGGAATCAATTATTATGTAGGGTATCTCCTCTTGGGGTGGTAGTTATTTTTCAAACATTGAAGATCTTTACATTGCACAAAAACGGATTGTTAAGTTAATCTATAACTGTCCTCGAATCACCGCCACAGTTCCCCTTGTTCTTGCAAGTTAAACATTCCTCCATTGAGGTATCTTTACGTTTATAAAGACTTAAAATTGTTTTTTGTTCGTAGTACTAGCCACCATAATCGTATAACTCATACTTATAAGTTACGGAACCCTAACAGATTTGCCAGTATTCTTTGTAATTATGAAAAGTGTATAGAAGATTTTATTTACACATGGCTCCGTATTGGTTTAATATGATACCCAAACATCTTAGGGAACTTCCCACTGATCGACGCCATGTATTCGAAAAGAGTATTAGAAATTGGCTACTTAGTATTGATGATATCGAGAGGTATTTCTAGATGCATTACTTCAGTAGTTACTGTGATATTAAAATTAAAATATATTAGAAAACTTAGATTACCTATACGCCGCAAATCATGTCTATCCATATCATATACAGTCAATAAAGTCAATCATTTTAATGTACTGCTGTCAAGGTTTAAAATTCCTATAAGTTATATAGTGGCAAAAACAGGAGGCGATGAAGAGAATATAAGTCAAACGATTAAAAATGGAAGTATAGTTTCAACATGCTCCACAAGATCAATGCCTGTGTAAAATCAATTCTACTGTATGGCTGTGTATCACGAGAAAACAGAAAGTCGGAAGGCGACCGATGACATGGAAAAGCACCATCCTAACTAAAGTGAATCAAGGAAATTACACATGGAGTGAGTTAATGGGTTTAGTAAACTCCCTACTTTCCTGAGGACAAAAAACTAAATTATACAACTCAATATAATTCTAATTCCAATTCGTATTAAAACGACCAATTTAACTATGTATACACAAAACATTAATCTTCCAATTCAACAAATTAATTCTCATTTCTTATTCACATATTTCATAATATCCACTAAAAAAAAATAAAAATAAAAAAAATTTGAACAAATATGCGGTTCACCAACATAATTTATTACAACACGATTTAAAATGTTAAACAATTGTCATAAAAAATATGTAATACACATAAAATACAGTTACATCGTTTTTCTTTTTCAGTTTTTCATTATTAAAATATGAAATCGATATTTTTCAATTTCCTAAAATGATTACAACATTTTTTTGTTTTTTTTCACATTTTCCTCAAAAGTAATATCCGGCACATTAGGAAATTGAATATTGAAATTTTCTCCGTTTTTTTTTTTTATATTATTATTCGTCTGTTTCGTATTTTTATTATTACGGATTTTCCGAACACAGAAAAAAAAATTAAAATAAAGTAAAACAAACGAAAAATGAAAATTGGTAAATTATGGTAAACGCGACGAGACCATAAAAAAAACATATACAAATATACACAAAAGCTAATTACTTTCGAAAATCGTACTCATCGCAACACCATCATTACCACAACAACAACAACAAGTTTTCACTTAGTTCAAGGAAACGTTTTCCAAAATTTTCTTTTACTTTATTAAATGGCTTGAAACCATTTAAAATCAAATGTATTGTATTTTCATTAATAAAATTCAGTTTCTTAATAATAAATATAAATAAAATTAGAAAAAAAAAATGAAGACAACTTAAAGACATTGATTGTGTGAAATTGAATCTTAAAATAATAATAACACGGGCGGAGTGGCAGGAGAAGAAATAATAATATCTTTTAAACATCTTAAACACTCAAATTTCCATTTTCGATTTTTCCTTTTTTTTTTATATACGAAAAACTCACAAGTAAATAAATATACTTACACATACAGAGCTACATCAAACGAAAGAAAAACATCTTAAGATGTTGATTTTTTTGCGCTATGTACGAGTATCAAGTCGAAACTCATATATAAGTTTTATATTGACTTAGCTATATAAAGATTAGCAAGTGTATATAAACATTTATGTGTATGTGTGTATGTGTGTGGAGAGCATATATCGTGAGGTATATGGTTATCGAATTTAATCATTCAATTCAAACAGCCACTGTTTTGTATCTATGGGTACAGGGTATACCCACTAGATTTAATACTTTTCCATTTGGAAAGTCATTCGATCATAACTAAAGACATAATTCATAACCCTCGCGTTAATAAATAGTTTCGTGGTAGCGAACAAATGAATAATAAGGCCTGTGTGGTTGGGGGCACTTGATATCACTAGCAGTATAATATTTCACCAAAAAAAGCTTAGAATTGGCTTTAACGATACCGAAATGAGTTCATCGAATTAGAAGATAAAATAATCACGATGGATAACACAGAAGATCTAGATCTAGATTTTGAAGAAAATTATTATAAAGAACCTCGCATTAAGAAAAAGAGTAGAGAAAACTTCCCCGCCCAACGAATCGATTATAGATGCATCCATGGTGGGAAACCACATAGACGTTAAACTACCTAGCATATAAATAGTAATTTTCACTGGCGACTACACCGAATGGCAATTGTTTCACGACTTATATTGCTCAACCATTCATGACAACCCTAGACTAAAACCATCACAAAAGCTGCAATACTTAAAAGGCGCTTTATGAGGAGAAGCAGCAGGGTTATTAAAACACTTCAACATCACACAACCAATAGTAACGATAGCAAACAGTACAAACGTCCGAGTTCTATTTGACAGGCACTATGCAAGGAAGCGAAAACCAGAGACCATTGGTTGATACACATTTTAATAAGCACGCTAGTCAGTAAGACTAATAGCTTATGGGCACAAGCCTCGCCAGAGCATAATCTACCAAATTTGAACCAATTTTTTAACTTTCTTGCAAAAAGAGTAGACGCATTAGAGTCAATAAAGTCCCAAACCAAACGTCCAGAAACTCAGTGAACTCAATTAAAATTACACATTAGAAGCCACGTCATCAAAAGTTAAATTACTAAAAATCAATTATGTTCAGTATGCAACAAAGAGCATAAACTATTCGAATGTGAAAAATTCAAAGAGATGTTAGCAGTTGACAGAAGATCGTTACTTATTCAAAAAAACCGGTACTTCAACTGCTTAAACAATAATCACAGTGTTTATAATTGCAGTTCAAAATTTCGCTGTAAACAGTGCAACAGGTAACACCACAGCCTGCTACACAAAAATACTGAACTATAAACACAAATAAGCCCCGTTCAAGCAGAAATCCATTCAACACAACCAATAGAACGAAATACATCCAGTTTTACTACAATTACCAAAATATGAAGCTACATTTTACCAACTGCTCTTGGGTAACAAACGCCCAAAACCAAATATGTCTATGCAGAGTACTTCTAGATTCCGGATCACAAGTATCCTTCATTACCGAAAACTGTACACAAAGACTACCAAGCAAAAAAAAGCTAAAATTACCATTACGGGGATTGGATCTATACTTCAGCTGGATGTGCTAAGGGATCACAAACACTAAAAATAACGCCATGAAATAACGACAACCCAAAACTACAGCTCGAAGCATATATTCTTCCGAAATTAACCGCTAGACAACCACCAAATTCACAAAACATCGATATTGAGTTTTTAATAACAATAAACTCGCAGGATGGGTTGTAGCGGGTAAATCTAATGAACCATATACCAGTTAAGCAATTACTGCTACCTTGAGCGATCCAGAAAACACTTAAGACAACCTATTAAGGAAGTTCCGGGAAATTGAGAACACAGAAAGCCCGAATCACCAACAATCACCAGATGAAGAGTTTTCCTCCATCGAATCTAGGAAGATCCTTTCGCATGGCGGTAAAACGAATTTCATGTCAAAATATATCAGTTTGGGGCACATGAAAGCCGTTACTGAAAACCAATGCAATCGATACTATCTACCACATCACGGTGTGATTAAAGTATCGAGTACCACAACAAAATTGCGAGTCGTGTTCGATGGCTCCGCAAAATCCACAACGGTAACCTCGTTAAACGATTGTTTAGCAGTGGGACCCACAGTTCAATCAACACTGCATGAAATATTGTGCCATTTTAGAATATAGCATTTACCGGCGATGTAGAACTATTAGCGGGTATTGTAGCGAGATTCCACCGACAAACAATTCACAAAATACGAACTCGAAACAGTTGTTTATGGAACAGCCAGTGCAACTTACCTGAATCTCAACGAACGTCCTATATTTACAAAACGAGGAATGTTATCAGAAGCAAGCCGTCTTTTTGATCCGTTGGGATGGCTAGCACCAATCACCATTAGCATTAAAATCTTATTCCAGATAACATGGACTAAAAATCTAAATTGGGATGATCAATTGCATGGTTTTTCAGACGCGTCTAGACATGCCTATTCAGCAGTAGTATACTGCCACATAACCAAACCAAATCGGGAGTCGATTGTCAAATTATTATCGGAAAGTCCATTCCTCGATTGGAACTCTGTCGCGTTACTCCTCAACAAATTACTACTAACAGTCAAACAAACTTTTAAAATTAAAGTCAATAAAATCACTGCATGGACTGACTCTACTATCGTATTAAGCTGGCTGTCTGCACTTCCACCAAAATGAAACACGTGGGCAACAGAACTGGAGAAATACTCACCAACATGAACCGATCATAATTGAGGCATGTGGATTTCAAAGATAATCCAGCTGACATCATGAGGAATTGATTCAGAAAAATTACTGAATTTTAGTTTGTGGTGGAGTGGTCCAGTATGGATATCAGAAAGAGCAAATTGGCCAAAAAATCTTGAAAATCAACTGAACATAACCGAAGAAATGCGTAGCCAATCAATACTTGTTCAAATTTATCAACCAAACATAATAAACGATTTGATCAAAGGAACCTCAAAATTCAGCAAAATTATCCGAATACTTGCTTACGTCATTTGATTTATCGACGTTAGACTAAAACGCATCTGACATTTATTTCCTTCTTAAACCAACTATCAAAGTGAACACACATATCTAATCAAAATCAATCATCAATAAAATTGTTATCAACGAAATTACAGCAAAAGTTTTATTTCACCATCAATTTACACCAATCTAAGCCACAACTGCTGTGGCGTAAACAGGGCATTCGTTTTACTAGGTTTGTTAATGCTTTTGCAAAAAATTAAGTTACGAATTAAGCTTCTGATACGGCCTTTATTCATTTGGTAATGTATGCAATTTGTTTTGCAGAACACATCGATCTGGAGAGTTTTAAATTTGCATCCATCCATCAAGGATTATTACTCATATTGAATCGATTAAATAGTTTATTTCTGTATCGAAGCCAATGCCTTGTTTTTCTAATATCACTGACGTGTATTATTGGTAATTTGGAAATAATAAACAATCGTTGACCTATCCTGACAAAAATAGCATCTTACGTTGGATTCAATGGTTGTAAAAGCAGGGCTAGAAAAGCAATCGCGTTTTTGTCAACGGAAGGCTAATTAATTGCGCCCTAACTGTGATGACATTTACTTTGCTGTGATTGCCAAAATAAACCGATAAGTCTACGAAAATCACCAAAAAAAACGGTTTACTTGGAAAGAACAACGAGGGTACTTTTGCCAACACAAACCTATCTCGCAACGTGAAGCCAGATTACCAAGGCTAACGTTGCCATCATTTAATAAAAATTATTAAGATTGACAGTCGTTCAACAACATAGTTTTGGCGACCGTATACTACAGCGAAAGTCTCTAGTAAAAGGGTATACCAAGAAAATCGAACAACCAAGATTACAAGATCCCTTAGCCACCGCCAAACCTCTTCGGAAAATATGCGATATATCCGATGATGTTATACGTGGTATAAGGGCTCTAGGAATGCAGCAGAATTGCATAACCTGCATTGCTCATTTATTTAGTGCTGAACAAATTGAATGGTGATTCGAAAGAGCCTGGCATTCACTCAATAAATTTGTAAACAAACGTTCTGATGCATTGGAACATTGTCCACCAATGCATCGAAACCACCACCATACGACGATACAAACGATCATAGTCACATCGTTTCAGCTAATTGTTGCGCTTAATGCAGTACAAGCCATAATCATTATGAATCCCCAAATGTATGCACCGAACTACTTGAAGTTACAAGTTACAAGTAGGCCGGTTAAAAATTTCCTTCTGCTTGCATCATCAAGGCCGCAATTGCAGCTTCTTTTTTCATATGCAGGTGCAATGGGGCCAGTCCTAAGAACATCCATTGCAACAATCGGGCATGTTCTCATTGCTCCCGTAATACCGAGGCAAGCCAAACGTTGAATGTAGTAATATTTGTGTTGCCTTCTCCTCCGTTTTAGGCCACCACACTATTGAAGCGTATGTGACCATGGCTCTAATGATTGTTAGGTATGACCAAAAGATCATTTTTGGTTGTAAGCCCCAGGTTCGTCCATAAAGCCTCTGACAGGTCCAGAGTACCTTAGTGGCTCTACTTTGATCCTTGAGTATGTGTTGTTTCCAGTTTAGTTTTTGATCCAGAATGACTCCTAGGTATATCACCCCACAGGCAAAATTAGCAGTAACACCATTTAACCAGAGAGCTGTAAGCGCAAATAACCGCAAATAAAAGGCATAATAACCGTTTTATTCGGATTGAAACTAAGTCCTTCCTGAAAACAACCATTACCATATCAGCCCAAGTGCCAAATTTCCCTCTAACTATTACAGTCAAGTCATCTGCGTAGCCCTGGACATCAAGTCCATGGCTACTCAGAAGGGTGAGCAGTTCATCAACAACCATTGACCATAGTATAATGGGGACGATACACGTCCCTGGGGACATCCCTTTACAGCCTTGATAGTTACAGATTCTCTACCAAATTGAGCTGTAATATTTCTATTTTCAGTATCGAACCAATCCACTTAACTGTGGAAGCTCAATTCCGTTTTCGCATGCTGCCTTCTATATTGACTCATAGGGGGTATTGTCAAAATCACCTTCAATGTCAAAAAAGGCGCAAAAGAGTGATTTCTTTAACATCAAAAGAGCTTTCATCTGTATTCTGATAGTACAGCGTCATTAGCCAAAGTAGAAACGACCAAGGTGACTTCCCATTAATAACCTCGCAACACCACACCTGGACCTAACAGACCCTACATTTAACCAGCCTAATAACATAGATAAATGGTTGTGACCACTATTTAGCATTAATCTTGCCATGCCACAATAAAATAACCAAGACCAATCCGTCGGACGCACAGGCTAACCAGGAATTAAGACCTAAAATCAGAATATTAATGCGTGACAGTGTGCCATAGATTAACACAAGGAATGCATATACCGGATGCCGAAATAGAAATACCATGAAATAGGTCATTTTCCTTACCACATCATTTCATATATACACGGAGACCGCTGCACTACCAGTAAGCTGACAGTGGTTTTTGAAGGCTGGGCCAAATTTCCCTCTCCGGGCATGGCTTGAATTTAATTTTGATCTGACATGCCTACACGGGTTTGCGAACTCCTCACAAAATACGCATACGTGGTAGTCGTATACAATGTATGTTTCAATAAGAATGGTGAAATAAACGTGATACTTGTCACAGATAGAATCCAGGTTGCATATTTATAAATAACCGTACCAAAGCTCAAACTATGTACCTCACTACTATTCTCGAATTTAATGGATAACGAGCAAGTGGAACTGAATCGAAAACACAGCATTTATATATGTAGACCAATTTTACTATCACACTATCGTGGCAACTACAAACCCCAATCTTGACGTTTTTTTTGGAGAACCGAGTTTCATAAATCATTACGAAACATCCCAGGAAATGTTGGTACCACATAACCGGCGAGTTAGCACATAGCTGCAAGTCAATTGTAAAAGGATTATAAAAAGATGTATCAAAAGCTCTGGATACGCGTCAAACCCACTCCAACTGTTAATGGGCAATTTACCAAATAACCGTGAACCAGCTAACCAGCAAACCAGCTAACTTATAGCAAACCCACCAATCGGACCACACTTCGGAGAATTGTATGAGGCTACGGTGAAATTTAGCAAACATCACTTGAATAGAACTTTGGTAGAAGCCTTATTAACATTTGAAGAAATGATAACCATTTTTGACTCAACTTAAAGTCAACTTAACTCAAGGCAACTTACAAATAACACCGGTACAAATTTTACTTTAAAAAACGCCAGGCTCACCATCAGCCTTATAATACTCTTCACTTTGACATGTGAAAGTTCCGCCACGCATTGTATGAACCCTGAATGGACCTGCAAAATATATTCCTACACATGTGAATGGAGCAGACAGATTCACTGGTTCCGTTGGTAGGTTCCCCATTATTTGACTTTCCATGCGTGGGTGCTATTTGATACACCCAATGCAACGTCGAAATGTTAAATGTAACCAATTGCGTGCTCCTATGATGCAATATCGTTCTTGAATCATAGCCATTAACAGTGCCGGTCCAGGATGACAATAATCATTGTGAGTTTGATATATGATTTGTTGACTAATTGTCCATTTTGCTGACGAGTTTATTGGGTGCTTTGAGTTGTATGGCGCCAAGCTACTCTTGATTCGACCACCCACTCTCATGACCTTGTCGTCATCTAGAAAAGGTGCGTATTGAAGAAGAGGACTTTTATTGAACACGGGTTTTTGCTGTTTCAACTCCATATATTCTTGCGAAAACTCTCTGCGCTGCATCTCTCGGCACAATGCTGTTTCGGTCTGATTAAGTTCATCAACACTCAGCACAAGAGTATTGCCCTTGACTGGACTCCAAACACGTCGAACATATGAAGTGATGCGCAAAATTTTCTTGTAGCTTGAAAATTTCGAGAAGATATAGTTCAATGTCTGGTTGTCTTTAGTAGGTTTTTTGGCCTCGGTTATTCCTCGAGTTGCGATATGGCTGACTATTTTGGATGCCTTTTCCTCGCTTGATTCGGATACGTCAAGATTGGTTTGCCCTGGCCAGTAGTGCTCTGATTGCCGTAAGAAGGCTGGTGCAGACCACCATAGCGGGTGATTCTTCAATTCTTCTAGTGATACCCCACGGCTATCACAATCTGCTGGATTGAATCGAGAAGGAATGTGACGCCAGTGACTTCTGTTGGAGAGGGTTATGATTTTTCCCACGCGATTTGCAACAAAAGTTGCCAAAAAGTTGTCTGTCAAGCTGAATTGAGTTCGCCTTTTCCATTTCATGTCGTAACCTCAGCCATCCATTGAGAATTTCGTCTGGTAAGTTATTATCCCAATCCACATGGCTACGCCACAGGTGTTGCAAAATGATTTTTGAGCTGATTAACAGCGGAGATAACGGGTCGAATATTCGACTTGCTTCCGAAAGGATCGATCGTTTCGTGTGCATTGTTCTGAATGGAAAGTAGGTTGCGAATCTAAAACCATCCTGAATTGGATCCCACTGGATGCCAAGTACCCTCACTGTGTCCTTGTTGTCGTCTAACAGTTTTAAGTTGTTGGGTTGAGTCGGGTCATGAAGTTTTGGATGGTTGCTCACAAATTTTCTTAGATTAAATTTGCTACCTTGTAGGATTGCGCAAATCTCTCTTTTGATTGTACTCAACTTTTCGATAGTGTTAGCACCGGTGAGAACATCATCCACGTAGACATCTTCTTGGATGACCTTTGCGGCCTTTGGGTAAACGTGAGAAGAAACCGCGGCTAGTTCATTTAACGTGTTTGTAGCAACGAAAGGAGCCGACGATGTCCCGTATGTAACCGTCGTAAGTTGAAACGTACAAATATTGTTCTCATTGTCTCGCCAAAGGATTAACTGGTACGGCTAGTCCAATTCGTGTACTGAGATTTACCGATACATCTTCTCAATGTCGGCTGCAAAGACGTATTTGGAAAGGTAAAAACGCAGGAGAATAGCCCACAATGTAGATTAAACGTTAGGCCCTACCAGCAGCATATTATTGAGCGATAGATTCTCACCAATTCTCGACGAGGCGTTGAATACTACCCTTAGTTTGGTGGTAGAGTTTTGTTCCTTTAAAACGCCATGATGTGGCATGAAGTAAGCGTTTGAATTAATCGGGCCATCAACCTTTATCATATGACCAAGCTGGTTATATTCAGTTAAAAATTCAGTATATAGACGATGAAGTTCTGGATCGCTTTTGTATTGTCTGCATAATGCGTTGAGTTGAGAAACGGCTATGTGGTAGTTGCTTTGAATCTTAGTTGGGTCGGACTTAAACGGTAACCGGGTGATGAATCGTCCATTTGGTGTGCGCACTGTGTTTTCTTTGTAATGCTTGACACAAGCTTCTTCTTTGGTGCTTAATGCCCTCTGATTGGAGCTCTGTACCTCCTATACCTCCC